>JAULAV010001342.1:0-24912 GCA_030789695.1 Scilla litardierei | reverse complement strand
CGGAGTGGCAAAACGGCACAATTTTGCCGGTTGTTCGGCCTGAGTAACTTGGGTAAATGTTGACATTTTTGTGCAGCACACAAAACGGTCAGAATTTTGCAGGGTGTGTGCGCTGGTAATTTATGGTAAACTTAGACAGTTTGCCCAGCGCGCAAAACGGTCAGAATTTTGCGGGCTATACGCGCTTAGTAATTTTGGTTAAATGTAGACATTTTTGCGCAGCGCGCAAAAATGTCACAAATTTGCCGGTTGTGATCGCTGAGTAATTTGGGTGAATGTAGACATATTTGATCAGTGCGCAAAACGGTCACTATTTTGCTGATTCTGGGCACTGGATAATTTTCTGTAAATGTAGACATTATTTGCGTAGAGCGCAAAACGGTCGCAAATTAGTCGGTTGTCCGCGCTGGGTAATTTTGGGTAAATGTAGACAGTTTTGCACAGCGAGCAAAACAGCCACATTTTTCCCAGTTGTGCGCGATGGGTAGTTTTGGGTAAATGTTTACAGTTTTGCTCAGCGCGCAAAACCGTAACAATTTTGTCGGTTGTGTGCGATGTCTAATTTATGGAAAATGTTGACAGTTTTGGTCAGCGCGCAAAACCGTCACAATTTTGCGTAAATATAGACATTTTTTCTCAGCGCGCAAAATGGTCACAATTTTGAAGGTTGTGCGCGCTGGGTCACTTTTGGGTAAAAGTAGACATATTTGGTCAGCGCGCAAAACTGTCACAATTTTGCTGGTTGTGCGCACTGGATAATATTGGTTAAATGTAAACATTATTTGCGGAGCGGCAAAACGGCACAATTTTGCCGGTTGTTCGGCCTGAGTAACTTGGGTAAATGTTGACATTTTTGTGCAGCACACAAAACGGTCAGAATTTTGCCGGGTGTGTGCGCTGGTAATTTATGGTAAACTTAGACAGTTTTGCCCAGCGCGTAAAACGGTCAGAATTTTGTGGGCTATGCGCGCTGAGTAATTTTGGTTAAATGTAGACATTTTTGCGCAGCGCGCAAAAATGTCACAAATTTGCCGGTTGTGATCGCTGAGTAATTTTGGGTGAATGTAGACATATTTGATCAGCGCGCAAAACAGTCACTATTTTGCGGATTCTGGGCACTGGATAATTTTCTGTAAATGTAGACATTATTTGCGTAGAGCGCAAAACGGTCGCAAATTTGTCGGTTGTCCGCGCTGGGTAATTTTGGGTAAATGTAGACAGTTTTGCACATCGAGCAAAACAGCCACATTTTTTCCAATTGTGCGCGCTGGGTAGTTTTGGGTAAATGTTTACAGTTTTGCTCAGCGCGCAAAACCGTCACAATTTTGTCGGTTGTGTGCGATGTGTAATTTATGGAAAATGTAGACAGTTTTGGTCAGCGCGCAAAACCGTCACAATTTTGCCGGTTGTGCGGTTAGAGCAATTTGGGGTAAATATAGACATTTTTTCTCAGCGCGCAAAACGGTCACAATTTTGCAGGTTGTGCGCGCAGGGTCACTTTGGGTAAAGGTAGACATATTTGGTCAGCGCGCAAAACAATCACATTTTGCTGGTTGTGGGCACTGGGTAATTTTGGTTAAATGTAAACATTATTTGCGGAGCGGCAAAACGGCACAATTTTGCCGGTTGTTCGGCCTGAGTAACTTGGGTAAATGTTGACATTTTTGTGCAGCACACAAAACGGTCAGAATTTTGCCGGGTGTGTGCGCTGGTAATTTATGGTCAACTTAGACAGTTTTGCCCAGCGCGGAAAACAGTCAGAATTTTGTGGGCTATGCGCGCTGAGTAATTTTGGTTAAATGTAGACATTTTTGCGCAGCGCGCAAAAATGTCACAAATTTGCCGGTTGTGATCGCTGAGTAATTTTGGGTGAATGTAGACATATTTGATCAGCGCGCAAAACGGTCACTATTTTGCGGATTCTGGGCACTGGATAATTTTCTGTAAATGTAGACATTATTTGCGTAGAGCGCAAAACGGTCGCAAATTTGTCGGTTTCCGCGCTGGGTAATTTTGGGTAAATGTAGACAGTTTTGCACAGCGAGCAAAACAGCCACATTTTTTCCAGTTGTGCGCGCTGGGTAGTTTTGGGTAAATGTTTACAGTTTTGCTCAGCGCGCAAAACCGTCACAATTTTGTCGGTTGTGTGCGATGTGTAATTTATGGAAAATGTAGACAGTTTTGGTCAGCGCGCAAAACCGTCACAATTTTGCGTAAATATAGACATTTTTTCTCAGCGCGCAAAATGGTCACAATTTTGAAGGTTGTGCGCGCTGGGTCACTTTGGGTAAATGTAGACATATTTGGTCAGCGCGCAAAACTGTCACAATTTTGCTGGTTGTGGGCACTGGATAATATTGGTTAAATGTAAACATTATTTG
The DNA here is from genome assembly GCA_030789695.1 of Scilla litardierei. NCBI lineage: Eukaryota > Viridiplantae > Streptophyta > Magnoliopsida > Asparagales > Asparagaceae > Scilla > Scilla litardierei. Next base: position 22,531 of record JAULAV010001342.1, on the reverse strand, counting down.
CGGAGCGTCAAAACGGCACAATTTTGCCGGTTGTTCGGCCTGAGTAACTTGGGTAAATGTTGACATTTTTGTGCAGCACACAAAACGGTCAGAATTTTGCCGGGTGTGTGCGCTGGTAATTTATGGAAAACTTAGACAGTTTTGCCCAGCGCGCAAAACGGTCAGAATTTTGCGGGCTATGCGCGCTGAGTAATTTTGGTTAAATGTAGACATTTTTGCGCAGCGCGCAAAAATGTCACAAATTTGCCGGTTGTGATCGCTGAGTAATTTTGGGTGAATGTAGACATATTTGATCAGCGCGCAAAACGGTCACTATTTTGCGGATTCTGGGCACTGGATAATTTTCTGTAAATGTAGACATTATTTGCGTAGAGCGCAAAACGGTCGCAAATTTGTCGGTTGTCCGCGCTGGGTAATTTTGGGTAAATGTAGACAGTTTTGCACAGCGAGCAAAACAGCCACATTTTTTCCAGTTGTGCGCGCTGGGTAGTTTTGGGTAAATGTTTACAGTTTTGCTCAGCGCGCAAAACCGTCACAATTTTGTCGGTTGTGTGCGATGTGTAATTTATGGAAAATGTAGACAGTTTTGGTCAGCGCGCAAAACCGTCACAATTTTGCGTAAATATAGACATTTTTTCTCAGCGCGCAAAATGGTCACAATTTTGCAGGTTGTGCGCGCTGGGTCACTTTTGGGTAAATGTAGACATATTTGGTCAGCGCGCAAAACTGTCACAATTTTGCTGGTTGTGGGCACTGGATAATATTGGTTAAATGTAAACATTATTTGCGGAGCGTCAAAACGGCACAATTTTGCCGGTTGTTCGGCCTGAGTAACTTGGGTAAATGTTGACATTTTTGTGCAGCACACAAAACGGTCAGAATTTTGCCGGGTGTGTGCGCTGGTAATTTATGGAAAACTTAGACAGATTTGCCCAGCGCGCAAAACGGTCAGAATTTTGTGGGCTATGCGCGCTGAGTAATTTTGGTTAAATGTATACATTTTTACGCAGCGCGCAAAAATGTCACAAATTTGTCGGTTGTGATCGTTGAGTAATTTTGGGTGAATGTAGACATATTTGATCAGCGCGCAAAACAGTCACTATTTTGCGGATTCTGGGCACTGGATAATTTTCTGTAAATGTAGACATTATTTGCGTTGAGTGCAAAACGTTCACAAATTTGTCGGTTGTGCGCGCTGGGTAATTTTGGATAAATGTAGACAGTTTTGCAGATCAAGCAAAACAGTCACATTTTTTCCAGTTGTGCGCGCTGGGTAATTTTGGGTAAATGTTTACAGTTTTGCTCAGCGCGCAAAACCGTCACAATTTTGTCGGTTGTGTGCGATGTGTAATTCATGGAAAATGTAGACAGTTTTGGTCGGCGCGCAAAACCGTCACAATTTTGCCGGTTGTGCGGGTAGAGCAATTTGGGGTAAATATAGTCATTTTCCCTCGGCGCGTAAAATGGTCACAATTTTGCAGGTTGTGCGCGCAGGGTCACTTTGGGTAAAGGTAGCCATATTTGGTCAGCGCGCAAAACAGTCACATTTTGCTTGTTGTGGGCACTGGGTAATTTTGGTTAAATGTAAACATTATTTGCGGAGCGGCAAAACAGCACAATTTTGCCGGTTGTTGGGCCTGAGTAACTTGGGTAAATGTTGACATTTTTGAGCAGCACACAAAACGGTCAGAATTTTGCCGGGTGTGTGCGCTGGTAATTTATGGTCAACTTAGACAGTTTTGCCCAGCGCGGAAAACAGTCAGAATTTTGTGGGCTAAGCGCGCTGAGTAATTTTGGTTAAATGTAGACATTTTTGTGTAGCGCGCAAAAATGTCACAAATTTGCCGGTTGTGATCGCTGAGTAATTTTGGGTGAATGTAGACATATTTGATCAGCGCGCAAAACGGTCACTATTTTGCGGATTCTGGGCACTGGATAATTTTCTGTAAATGTAGACATTATTTGCGTAGAGCGCAAAACGGTCGCAAATTTGTCGGTTTCCGCGCTGGGTAATTTTGGGTAAATGTAGACAGTTTTGCACAGCGAGCAAAACAGCCACATTTTTTCCAGTTGTGCGCGCTGGGTAGTTTTGGGTAAATGTTTACAGTTTTGCTCAGCGCGCAAAACCGTCACAATTTTGTCGGTTGTGTGCGATGTGTAATTTATGGAAAATGTAGACTGTTTTGGTCAGCGCGCAAAACCGTCACAATTTTGCGTAAATATAGACATATTTTCAAAGCGCGCAAAATGGTCACAATTTTGAAGGTTGTGCGCGCTGGGTCACTTTGGTTAAATGTAGACATATTTGGTCAGCGCGCAAAACTGTCACAATTTTGCTGGTTGTGCGCACTGGATAATATTGGTTAAATGTAAACATTATTTGCGGAGCGGCAAAACGGCACAATTTTACCGGTTGTTCGGCCTGAGTAACTTGGGTAAATGTTGACATTTTTGTGCAGCACACAAAACGGTCAGAATTTTGCCGGGTGTGTGCGCTGGTAATTTATGGTAAACTTAGACAGTTTTGCCCAGTGCGCAAAACGGTCAGAATTTTGTGGGCTATGCGCGCTGAGTAATTTTGGTTAAATGTTGACATTTTTGCGCAGCGCAAAAATGTCACAAATTTGCCGGTTGTGATCGCTGAGTAATTTTGGGTGAATGTAGACATATTTGATCAGCGTGCAAAATGGTCACTATTTTGCGGATTCTGGGCACTGGATAATTTTCTGTAAATGTAGACATTATTTGCGTAGAGCGCAAAACGGTCGCAAATTTGTCGGTTGTCCGCGCTGGGTAATTTTGGGTAAATGTAGACAGTTTTGCACATCGAGCAAAACAGCCACATTTTTTCCAGTTGTGCACGCTGGGTAGTTTTGGGTAAATGTTTACATTTTTGCTCAGCGCGCAAAACCGTCACAATTTTGTCGGTTGTGTGCGATGTGTAATTTATGGAAAATGTAGACAGTTTTGCTCAGCGCGCAAAACCGTCACAATTTTGCGTAAATATAGACATTTTTTCTCAGCGCGCAAAATGGTCACAATTTTGCAGGTTGTGCGCGCTGGGTCACTTTGGGTAAATGTAGACATATTTGGTCAGTGCGCAAAACTGTCACAATTTTGCTGGTTGTGGGCACTGGATAATATTGGTTAAATGTAAACATTATTTGCGGAGCGTCAAAACGGCACAATTTTGCCGGTTGTTCGGCCTGAGTAACTTGGGTAAATGTTGACATTTTTGTGCAGCACACAAAACGGTCAGAATTTTGCCGGGTGTGTGCGCTGGTAATTTATGGAAAACTTAGACAGTTTAGCCCAGCGCGCAAAACGGTCAGAATTTTGCGGGCTATGCGCGCTGAGTAATTTTGGTTAAATGTAGACATTTTTGCGCAGCGCGCAAAAATGTCACAAATTTGCCGGTTGTGATCGCTGAGTAATTTTGGGTGAATGTAGACATATTTGATCAGCGTGCAAAACGGTCACTATTTTGCGGATTCTGGGCACTGGATAATTTTCTGTAAATGTAGACATTATTTGCGTAGAGCGCAAAACGGTCACAAATTTGTCGGTTGTCCGCGCTGTGTAATTTTGGGTAAATGTAGACAGTTTTGCACATCGAGCAAAACAGCCACATTTTTTCCAGTTGTGCCCGCTGGGTAGTTTTGGGTAAATGTTTACATTTTTGCTCAGCGCCCAAAACCGTCACAATTTTGTCGGTTGTGTGCGATGTGTAATTTATGGAAAATGTAGACAGTTTTGGTCAGCGCGCAAAACCGTCACAATTTTGCGTAAATATAGACATTTTTCTCAGCGCGCAAAATGGTCACAATTTTGCAGGTTGTGCGCGCTGGGTCACTTTGGGTAAATGTAGACATATTTGGTCAGCGCGCAAAACTGTCACAATTTTGCTGGTTGTGGGCACTGGGTAATTTTGGTTAAATGTAAACATTATTTGCGGAGCGGCAAAACGGCACAATTTTGCCGGTTGTTCGGCCTGAGTAACTTGGGTAAATGTCGACATTTTTGTGCAGCACACAAAACGGTCAGAATTTTGCCGGGTGTGTGCGCTGGTAATTTATGGTAAACTTAGACAGTTTTGCACAGCGCGCAAAACGGTCAGAATTTTGTGGGCTATGCGCGCTGAGTAATTTTGGTTAAATGTATACATTTTTGCGCAGCGCGCGAAAATGTCACAAATTTGCCGGTTGTGATCGCTGAGTAATTTTGGGTGAATGTAGACATATTTGATCAGCGCGCAAAACGGTCACTATTTTGCGGATTCTGGTCACGGAATAATTTTCTGTAAATGTAGACATTATTTGCGTAGAGCGCAAAACGGTCGCAAATTTGTCGGTTTCCGCGCTGGGTAATTTTGGGTAAATGTAGACAGTTTTGCACAGCGAGCAAAACATCCACATTTTTTCCAGTTGTGCGCGCAGGGTAGTTTTGGATAAATGTTTACAGTTTTGCTCAGCGCGCAAAACCGTCACAATTTTGCCGGTTGTGTACGATGTGTAATTTATGGAAAATGTAGACAGTTTTGGTCAGCGCGCAAAACCGTCACAATTTTGCGTAAATATAGACATATTTTCTCAGCGCGCAAAATGGTCACAATTTTGCAGGTTGTGCGCGCTGGGTCACTTTGGGTAAATGTAGACATATTTGGTCAGCGCGCAAAACTGTCACAATTTTGCTGGTTGTGGGCACTGGGTAATTTTGGTTAAATGTACACATTATTTGCGGAGCGGCAAAACGGCACAATTTTGCCGGTTGTTCGGCCTGACTAACTTGGGTAAATGTTGACATTTTTGTGCAGCACACAAAACGGTCAGAATTTTGCCGGGTGTGTGCGCTGGTAATTTATGGTCAACTTAGACAGTTTTGCCCAGCGCGCAAAACGGTCAGAATTTTGTGGGCTATGCGCGCTGAGTAATTTTGGTTAAATTATACATTTTTGCGCAGCGCGCAAAAATGTCACAAATTTGCGAGTTGTGATCGCTGAGTAATTTTGGGTGAATGTAGACATATTTGATCAGCGCGCAAAACGGTCACTATTTTGCGGATTCTGGGCACTGGATAATTTTCTGTAAATGTAGACATTATTTGCGTAGAGCGCAAAACGGTCGCAAATTTGTCGGTTTCCGCGCTGGGTAATTTTGGGTAAATGTAGACAGTTTTGCACAGCGAGCAAAACAGCCACATTTTTTCCAGTTGTGCGCGCTGGGTAGTTTTGGGTAAATGTTTACAGTTTTGCTCAGCGCGCAAAACCGTCACAATTTTGTCGGTTGTGTGCGATGTGTAATTTATGGAAAATGTAGACTGTTTTGGTCAGCGCGCAAAACCGTCACAATTTTGCGTAAATATAGACATATTTTCAAAGCGCGCAAAATGGTCACAATTTTGAAGGTTGTGCGCGCTGGGTCACTTTGGTTAAATGTAGACATATTTGGTCAGCGCGCAAAACTGTCACAATTTTGCTGGTTGTGCGCACTGGATAATATTGGTTAAATGTAAACATTATTTTGCGGAGAGGCAAAACGGCACAATTTTACCGGTTGTTCGGCCTGAGTAACTTGGGTAAATGTTGACATTTTTGTGCAGCACACAAAACGGTCAGAATTTTGCCGGGTGTGTGCGCTGGTAATTTATGGTAAACTTAGACAGTTTTGCCCAGCGCGCAAAACGGTCAGAATTTTGTGGGCTATGCGCGCTGAGTAATTTTGGTTAAATGTTGACATTTTTGCGCAGCGCAAAAATGTCACAAATTTGCCGGTTGTGATCGCTGAGTAATTTTGGGTGAATGTAGACATATTTGATCAGCGTGCAAAATGGTCACTATTTTGCGGATTCTGGGCACTGGATAATTTTCTGTAAATGTAGACATTATTTGCGTAGAGCGCAAAACGGTCGCAAATTTGTCGGTTGTCCGCGCTGGGTAATTTTGGGTAAATGTAGACAGTTTTGCACATCGAGCAAAACAGCCACATTTTTTCCAGTTGTGCACGCTGGGTAGTTTTGGGTAAATGTTTACATTTTTGCTCAGCGCGCAAAACCGTCACAATTTTGTCGGTTGTGTGCGATGTGTAATTTATGGAAAATGTAGACAGTTTTGCTCAGCGCGCAAAACCGTCACAATTTTGCGTAAATATAGACATTTTTTCTCAGCGCGCAAAATGGTCACAATTTTGCAGGTTGTGCGCGCTGGGTCACTTTGGGTAAATGTAGACATATTTGGTCAGTGCGCAAAACTGTCACAATTTTGCTGGTTGTGGGCACTGGATAATATTGGTTAAATGTAAACATTATTTGCGGAGCGTCAAAACGGCACAATTTTGCCGGTTGTTCGGCCTGAGTAACTTGGGTAAATGTTGACATTTTTGTGCAGCACACAAAACGGTCAGAATTTTGCCGGGTGTGTGCGCTGGTAATTTATGGAAAACTTAGACAGTTTAGCCCAGCGCGCAAAACGGTCAGAATTTTGCGGGCTATGCGCGCTGAGTAATTTTGGTTAAATGTAGACATTTTTGCGCAGCGCGCAAAAATGTCACAAATTTGCCGGTTGTGATCGCTGAGTAATTTTGGGTGAATGTAGACATATTTGATCAGCGTGCAAAACGGTCACTATTTTGCGGATTCTGGGCACTGGATAATTTTCTGTAAATGTAGACATTATTTGCGTAGAGCGCAAAACGGTCACAAATTTGTCGGTTGTCCGCGCTGGGTAATTTTGGGTAAATGTAGACAGTTTTGCACATCGAGCAAAACAGCCACATTTTTTCCAGTTGTGCCCGCTGGGTAGTTTTGGGTAAATGTTTACATTTTTGCTCAGCGCCCAAAACCGTCACAATTTTGTCGGTTGTGTGCGATGTGTAATTTATGGAAAATGTAGACAGTTTTGGTCAGCGCGCAAAACCGTCACAATTTTGCGTAAATATAGACATTTTTCTCAGCGCGCAAAATGGTCACAATTTTGCAGGTTGTGCGCGCTGGGTCACTTTGGGTAAATGTAGACATATTTGGTCAGCGCGCAAAACTGTCACAATTTTGCTGGTTGTGGGCACTGGGTAATTTTGGTTAAATGTAAACATTATTTGCGGAGCGGCAAAACGGCACAATTTTGCTGGTTGTTCGGCCTGAGTAACTTGGGTAAATGTCGACATTTTTGTGCAGCACACAAAACGGTCAGAATTTTGCCGGGTGTGTGCGCTGGTAATTTATGGTAAACTTAGACAGTTTTGCACAGCGCGCAAAACGGTCAGAATTTTGTGGGCTATGCGCGCTGAGTAATTTTGGTTAAATGTATACATTTTTGCGCAGCGCGCGAAAATGTCACAAATTTGCCGGTTGTGATCGCTGAGTAATTTTGGGTGAATGTAGACATATTTGATCAGCGCGCAAAACGGTCACTATTTTGCGGATTCTGGTCACGGAATAATTTTCTGTAAATGTAGACATTATTTGCGTAGAGCGCAAAACGGTCGCAAATTTGTCGGTTTCCGCGCTGGGTAATTTTGGGTAAATGTAGACAGTTTTGCACAGCGAGCAAAACATCCACATTTTTTCCAGTTGTGCGCGCAGGGTAGTTTTGGATAAATGTTTACAGTTTTGCTCAGCGCGCAAAACCGTCACAATTTTGCCGGTTGTGTGCGATGTGTAATTTATGGAAAATGTAGACAGTTTTGGTCAGCGCGCAAAACCGTCACAATTTTGCGTAAATATAGACATATTTTCTCAGCGCGCAAAATGGTCACAATTTTGCAGGTTGTGCGCGCTGGGTCACTTTGGGTAAATGTAGACATATTTGGTCAGCGCGCAAAACTGTCACAATTTTGCTGGTTGTGGGCACTGGGTAATTTTGGTTAAATGTACACATTATTTGCGGAGCGGCAAAACGGCACAATTTTGCCGGTTGTTCGGCCTGACTAACTTGGGTAAATGTTGACATTTTTGTGCAGCACACAAAACGGTCAGAATTTTGCCGGGTGTGTGCGCTGGTAATTTATGGTCAACTTAGACAGTTTTGCCCAGCGCGCAAAACGGTCAGAATTTTGTGGGCTATGCGCGCTGAGTAATTTTGGTTAAATTATACATTTTTGCGCAGCGCGCAAAAATGTCACAAATTTGCGGGTTGTGATCGCTGAGTAATTTTGGGTGAATGTAGACATATTTGATCAGCGCGCAAAACGGTCACTATTTTGCGGATTCTGGGCACTGGATAATTTTCTGTAAATGTAGACATTATTTGCGTAGAGCGCAAAACGGTCGCAAATTTGTCGGTTTCCGCGCTGGGTAATTTTGGGTAAATGTAGACAGTTTTGCACAGCGAGCAAAACAGCCACATTTTTTCCAGTTGTGCGAGCTGGGTAGTTTTGGGTAAATGTTTACAGTTTTGCGCAGCGCGCAAAACCGTCACAATTTTGTCGGTTGTGTGCGATGTGTAATTTATGGAAAATGTAGACTGTTTTGGTCAGCGCGCAAAACCGTCACAATTTTGCGTAAATATAGACATATTTTCTCAGCGCGCAAAATGGTCACAATTTTGAAGGTTGTGCGCGCTGGGTCACTTTGGTTAAATGTAGACATATTTGGTCAGCGCGTAAAACTGTCACAATTTTGCTGGTTGTGCGCACTGGATAATATTGGTTAAATGTAAACATTATTTGCGGAGCGGCAAAACGGCACAATTTTACCGGTTGTTCGGCCTGAGTAACTTGGGTAAATGTTGACATTTTTGTGCAGCACACAAAACGGTCAGAATTTTGCCGGGTGTGTGCGCTGGTAATTTATGGTAAACTTAGACAGTTTTGCCCAGCGCGCAAAACGGTCAGAATTTTGTGGGCTATGCGCGCTGAGTAATTTTGGTTAAATGTTGACATTTTTGCGCAGCGCAAAAATGTCACAAATTTGCCGGTTGTGATCGCTGAGTAATTTTGGGTGAATGTAGACATATTTGATCAGCGTGCAAAATGGTCACTATTTTGCGGATTCTGGGCACTGGATAATTTTCTGTAAATGTAGACATTATTTGCGTAGAGCGCAAAACGGTCGCAAATTTGTCGGTTGTCCGCGCTGGGTAATTTTGGGTAAATGTAGACAGTTTTGCACATCGAGCAAAACAGCCACATTTTTTCCAGTTGTGCACGCTGGGTAGTTTTGGGTAAATGTTTACATTTTTGCTCAGCGCGCAAAACCGTCACAATTTTGTCGGTTGTGTGCGATGTGTAATTTATGGAAAATGTAGACAGTTTTGCTCAGCGCGCAAAACCGTCACAATTTTGCGTAAATATAGACATTTTTTCTCAGCGCGCAAAATGGTCACAATTTTGCAGGTTGTGCGCGCTGGGTCACTTTGGGTAAATGTAGACATATTTGGTCAGCGCGCAAAACTGTCACAATTTTGCTGGCTGTGGGCACTGGGTAATTTTGGTTAAATGTAAACATTATTTGCGGAGAGGCAAAACGGCACAATTTTGCCGGTTGTTCGGCCTGAGTAACTTGGGTAAATGTTGACATTTTTGTGCAGCACACAAAGTGGTCAGAATTTTGCCGGGTGTGTGCGCCGGTAATTTATGGTAAACTTAGACAGTTTTGCCCAGCGCGCAAAACGGTCAGAATTTTGTGGGCTATGCGCGCTGAGTAATTTTGGTTAAATGTAGACATTTTTGCGCAGCGCGCAAAAATGTCACAAATTTGCCGGTTGTGATCGCTGAGTAATTTTGGGTGAATGTAGACATATTTGATCAGCGTGCAAAACGGTCACTATTTTGCGGATTCTGGGCACTGGATAATTTTCTGTAAATGTAGACATTATTTCCGTAGAGCGCAAAACGGTCACAAATTTGTCGGTTGTCCGCGCTGGGTAATTTTGGGTAAATGTAGACAGTTTTGCACATCGAGCAAAACAGCCACATTTTTTCCAGTTGTGCCCGCTGGGTAGTTTTGGGTAAATGTTTACATTTTTGCTCAGCGCCCAAAACCGTCACAATTTTGTCGGTTGTGTGCGATGTGTAATTTATGGAAAATGTAGACAGTTTTGGTCAGCGCGCAAAACCGTCACAATTTTGCGTAAATATAGACATTTTTTCTCAGCGCGCAAAATGGTCACAATTTTGCAGGTTGTGCGCGCTGGGTCACTTTGGGTAAATGTAGACATATTTGGTCAGCGCGCAAAACTGTCACAATTTTGCTGGTTGTGGGCACTGGGTAATTTTGGTTAAATGTAAACATTATTTGCGGAGCGGCAAAACGGCACAATTTTGCCGGTTGTTCGGCCTGAGTAACTTGGGTAAATGTCGACATTTTTGTGCAGCACACAAAACGGTCAGAATTTTGCCGGGTGTGTGCGCTGGTAATTTATGGTAAACTTAGACAGTTTTGCACAGCGCGCAAAACGGTCAGAATTTTGTGGGCTATGCGCGCTGAGTAATTTTGGTTAAATGTATACATTTTTGCGCAGCGCGCGAAAATGTCACAAATTTGCCGGTTGTGATCGCTGAGTAATTTTGGGTGAATGTAGACATATTTGATCAGCGCGCAAAACGGTCACTATTTTGCGGATTCTGGTCACGGAATAATTTTCTGTAAATGTAGACATTATTTGCGTAGAGCGCAAAACGGTCGCAAATTTGTCGGTTTCCGCGCTGTGTAATTTTGGGTAAATGTAGACAGTTTTGCACAGCGAGCAAAACATCCACATTTTTTCCAGTTTTGCGCGCAGGGTAGTTTTGGATAAATGTTTACAGTTTTGCTCAGCGCGCAAAACCGTCACAATTTTGCCGGTTGTGTGCGATGTGTAATTTATGGAAAATGTAGACAGTTTTGGTCAGCGCGCAAAACCGTCACAATTTTGCGTAAATATAGACATATTTTCTCAGCGCGCAAAATGGTCACAATTTTGCAGGTTGTGCGCGCTGGGTCACTTTGGGTAAATGTAGACATATTTGGTCAGCGCGCAAAACTGTCACAATTTTGCTGGTTGTGGGCACTGGGTAATTTTGGTTAAATGTAAACATTATTTGCGGAGCGGCAAAACGGCACAATTTTGCCGGTTGTTCGGCCTGACTAACTTGGGTAAATGTTGACATTTTTGTGCAGCACACAAAACGGTCAGAATTTTGCCGGGTGTGTGCGCTGGTAATTTATGGTCAACTTAGACAGTTTTGCCCAGCGCGCAAAACGGTCAGAATTTTGTGGGCTATGCGCGCTGAGTAATTTTGGTTAAATTATACATTTTTGCGCAGCGCGCAAAAATGTCACAAATTTGCGGGTTGTGATCGCTGAGTAATTTTGGGTGAATGTAGACATATTTGATCAGCGCGCAAAACGGTCACTATTTTGCGGATTCTGGGCACTGGATAATTTTCTGTAAATGTAGACATTATTTGCGTAGAGCGCCAAACGGTCGCAAATTTGTCGGTTTCCGCGCTGGGTAATTTTGGGTAAATGTAGACAGTTTTGCACAGCGAGCAAAACAGCCACATTTTTTCCAGTTGTGCGCGCTGGGTAGTTTTGGGTAAATGTTTACAGTTTTGCTCAGCGCGCAAAACCGTCACAATTTTGTCGGTTGTGTGCGATGTGTAATTTATGGAAAATGTAGACTGTTTTGGTCAGCGCGCAAAACCGTCACAATTTTGCGTAAATATAGACATATTTTCTCAGCGCGCAAAATGGTCACAATTTTGAAGGTTGTGCGCGCTGGGTCACTTTGGTTAAATGTAGACATATTTGGTCAGCGCGCAAAACTGTCACAATTTTGCTGGTTGTGCGCACTGGATAATATTGGTTAAATGTAAACATTATTTGCGGAGCGGCAAAACGGCACAATTTTACCGGTTGTTCGGCCTGAGTAACTTGGGTAAATGTTGACATTTTTGTGCAGCACACAAAACGGTCAGAATTTTGCCGGGTGTGTGCGCTGGTAATTTATGGTAAACTTAGACAGTTTTGCCCAGCGCGCAAAACGGTCAGAATTTTGTGGGCTATGCGGGCTGAGTAATTTTGGTTAAATGTTGACATTTTTGCGCAGCGCAAAAATGTCACAAATTTGCCGGTTGTGATCGCTGAGTAATTTTGGGTGAATGTAGACATATTTGATCAGCGTGCAAAATGGTCACTATTTTGCGGATTCTGGCCACTGGATAATTTTCTGTAAATGTAGACATTATTTGTGTAGAGCGCAAAACGGTCGCAAATTTGTCGGTTGTCCGCGCTGGGTAATTTTGGGTAAATGTAGACAGTTTTGCACATCGAGCAAAACAGCCACATTTTTTCCAGTTGTGCACGCTGGGTAGTTTTGGGTAAATGTTTACATTTTTGCTCAGCGCGCAAAACCGTCACAATTTTGTCGGTTGTGTGCGATGTGTAATTTATGGAAAATGTAGACAGTTTTGCTCAGCGCGCAAAACTGTCACAATTTTGCGTAAATATAGACATTTTTTCTCAGCGCGCAAAATGGTCATAATTTTGCAGGTTGTGCGCGCTGGGTCACTTTGGGTAAATGTAGACATATTTGGTCAGCGCGCAAAACTGTCACAATTTTGCTGGCTGTGGGCACTGGGTAATTTTGGTTAAATGTAAACATTATTTGCGGAGAGGCAAAACGGCACAATTTTGCCGGTTGTTCGGCCTGAGTAACTTGGGTAAATGTTGACATTTTTGTGCAGCACACAAATTGGTCAGAATTTTGCCGGGTGTGTGCGCCGGTAATTTATGGTAAACTTAGACAGTTTTGCCCAGCGCGCAAAACGGTCAGAATTTTGTGGGCTATGCGCGCTGAGTAATTTTGGTTAAATGTAGACATTTTTGCGCAGCCCGCAAAAATGTCACAAATTTGCCGGTTGTGATCGCTGAGTAATTTTGGGTGAATGTAGACATATTTGATCAGCGCGCAAAACGTTCACTATTTTGCGGATTCTGGGCACTGGATAATTTTCTGTAAATGTAGACATTATTTGCGTAGAGCGCAAAACGGTCGCAAATTTGTCGGTTGTCCGCGCTGGGTAATTTTGGGTAAATGTAGACAGTTTTGCACAGCGAGCAAAACAGCCACATTTTTTCCAGTTGTGTGCGCTGGGTAGTTTTGGGTAAATGTTTACAGTTTTGCACAGCGCGCAAAACCGTCACAATTTTGCCGGTTGTGTGCGATGTGTAATTTATGGAAAATGTTGACAGTTTTGGTCAGGGCGCAAAAACGTCACAATTTTGCGTAAATATAGACATTTTTTATCAGCGCGCAAAATGGTCACAATTTTGCAGGTTGTGCGCGCTGGGTCACTTTTGGGTAAATGTAGACATATTTGGTCAGCGCGCAAAACTCTCACAATTTTGCTGGTTGTGGGCACTGGATAATTTTGGTTAAATGTAAACATTATTTGCGGAGCGGCAAAACGGCACAATTTTGCCGGTTGTTCGGACTGAGTAACTCGGGTAAATGTTGACATTTTTGTGCAGCACACAAAACGGTCAGAATTTTGACGGGTGTGTGCGCTGGTAATTTATGGTAAACTTAGACAGTTTTGCCCAACGCGTAAAACGGTCAGAATTTTGTGGGCTATGCGCGCTGAGTAATTTTGGTTAAATGTAGACATTTTTGCGCAGCGCGCAAAAATGTCACAAGTTTGCCGGTTGTGATCGCTGAGTAATTTTGGGTGAATGTAGACATATTTGATCAGCGCGCAAAACGGTCACTATTTTGCGGATTCTGGGAACTGGATAATTTTCTGTAAATGTAGACATTATTTGCGTAGAGCGCAAAACGTTCACAAATTTGTCGGTTGTGCGCGCTGGGTAATTTTGGGTAAATGTAGACAGTTTTGCAGATCGAGCAAAACAGTCACATTTTTTCCAGTTGTGCGCGCTGGGTAATTTTGGGTAAATGTTTACAGTTTTGCTCAGCGCGCAAAACCGTCACAATTTTGTCGGTTGTGTGCGATGTGTAATTCATGGAAAATGTAGACAGTTTTGGTCGGCGCGCAAAACCGTCACAATTTTGCCGGTTGTGCGGGTAGAGCAATTTGGGGTAAATATAGACATTTTCCCTCCGCGCGCAAAATGGTCACAATTTTGCAGGTTGTGCGCGCAGCACACAAAACGGTCAGAATTTTGCCGGGCGTGTGCGCTGGTAATTTATGGTAAACTTAGACTGTTTTGCCCAGCGCGCAAAACGGTCAGAATTTTGTGGGCTATGCGCGCTGAGTAATTTTGGTTAAAGGTAGACATTTTTGCACAGCGCGCAAAAATGTCACAAATTTGCCGGTTGTGATCGCTGAGTAATTTTGGGTGAATGTAGACATATTTGATCAGCGTGCAAAACGGTCACTATTTTGAGGATTCTGGGCACTGGATAATTTTCTGTAAATGTAGAAATTATTTGCGTAGAGCGCAAAACGGTCGCAAATTTGTCGGTTGTCAGCGCTGGGTAATTTTGGGTAAATGTAGACAGTTTTGCACAGCGAGCAAAACAGCCACATTTTTTCCAGTTGTGCGCGCTGGGTTGTTTTGGGTAAATGTTTACAGTTTTGCTCAGTGCGCAAAACTGTCACAATTTTGTCGGTTGTGTGCGATGTGTAATTTATGGAAAATGTAGACAGTTTTGGTCAGCGCGCAAAACCGTCACAATTTTGCGTAAATATAGACATTTTTTCTCAGCCCGCAAAATGGTCACAATTTTGAAGGTTGTGCGCGCTGGGTCACTTTGGGTAAATGTAGACATATTTGGTCAGCGCGCAAAACTGTCACAATTTTGCTGGTTGTGGGCACTGGATAATATTGGTTAAATGTAAACATTATTTGCGGAGCGGCAAAACGGCACAATTTTACCGCTTGTTCGGCCTGAGTAACTTGGGTAAATGTTGACATTTTTGTGCAGCACACAAAACGGTCAGAATTTTGCCGGGTGTGTGCGCTGGTAATTTATGGTAAACTTAGACAGTTTTGCCCAGCGCGTAAAACGGTCAGAATTTTGTGGGCTATGCGCGCTGAGTAATTTTGGTTAAAGGTAGATATTTTTGCGCAGCGCGCAAAAATGTCACAAATTTGCCGGTTGTGATCGCTGAGTAATTTTGGTGAATGTAGACATATTTGATCAGCACGCAATACGGTCACTATTTTGCGGATTCTGGGCAATGGATAATTTTCTATAAATGCAGACATTATTTGCGTAGAGCGCAAAACGTTCACAAATATGTCGGTTGTCCGCGCTGGGTAATTTTGGGTAAATGTAGACAGTTTTGCAGATCGAGCAAAACAGTCACATTTTTTCCAGTTGTTCGCGCTGGGTAATTTTGGGTAAATGTTTACAGTTTTGCTCAGCCCGCAAAACCGTCACAATTTTGTCGGTTGTGTGCGATGTGTAATTTATGGAAAATGTAGACAGTTTTGGTCGGCGCGCAAAACCGTCACAATTTTGCCGGTTGTGCGGGTAGAGCAATTTGGGGTAAATATAGACATTTTCCCTCGGCGCGCAAAATGGTCACAATTTTGCAGGTTGTGCGCGCAGGGTCACTTTGGGTAAAGGTAGACATATTTGGTCAGCGCGCAAAACAGTCACATTTTGCTGGTTGTGGGCACTGGGTAATTTTGTTTAAATGTAAACATTATTTGCGGAGCGGCAAAATTACCAACACAATTTTGCCGATTGTTCGGCCTGAGTAACTTGGGTAAATGTTGACATTTTTGTGCAGCACACAAAACTGTCAGAATTTTGCCGGGTGTGTGCGTTGGTAATTTATGGTAAACTTAGACAGTTTTGCCCAGCGCGGAAAACGGTCAGAATTTTGTGGGCTATGCGCGCTGAGTAATTTTGGTTAAATGTAGACATTTTTGCGCAGCGCGCAAAAATGTCACAAATTTGCCGGTTGTGATCGCTGAGTAATTTTGGGTGAATGTAGACATATTTGATCAGAGCGCAAAACGATCACTATTTTGCGGATTCTGGGCACTGGATAATTTTCTGTAAATGTAGACATTATTTGCGTAGAGCGCAAAACGGTCACAGATTTGTCGGTTGTGCGCGCTGGGTAATTTTGCGTAAATGTAGACTGTTTTCCACAGCGAGCAAAACAGCCACATTTTTTCCAGTTGTGTGTGCTGTGTAGTTTTGTGCGATGTGTAATTTATGGAAAATGTTGACAGTTTTGGTCAGCGCGCAAAACCGTCACAAGGCCTAATTTTGTCTTCTCTTATTTTTCACTTGAAGATGGCGGTCTCCTGGTTCCAACTAACATTTTTACAGATTTTTCTGAGCTCCGAGCTATTTTCTATATTTTCTGTATGATATGAATCTTTACATTTTTTTAAGTTGAAGATGGCGATCTCCCGATTCCAACGGACATTTTTCTGGATTTTTCTCAGATCGGTGCTATTTTCTACATTTTCAGGAAGTTATAGATCTTGTAATTAAATGATATGATTTTTGGAATAATTGGTTGTCTCTATTTTTCGTTGAAGATGGCGATCTCCAGTTCCAACGGTCAATTTTAGGGATTTTCTGATATCCAGACTATTTTCTGAATTTTCTTCAAGAAATGAATATTTATATTAAATGATAAGATTTTTAGCCTAAGTTTGTCTTCTCTTATTTTTCAGTCGAAGATGACGATCTTCCGGTTCCAACGGACATTTTTGCATTTTTTCAGCTCGGAACTATTTTCAAAAGTTCATTGAAGATATGGATCTTTTATTAAATGATACGATTTTTAAAGACTAAGTTTGTCTTCTCTTATTTTTTAGTTGAAGATGGCGATCTCCCAATTCCAACGGGACATTTTTGCATATTTTTCTGACATCGTGGCTATTTTCTAAATTTTCTGGAAGATATGGATGTTTTTACTAAATGATATGATTTTTGGCCTAATTTTTCTTCTCATATTTTTCTGTTGAAGATGGCGATCTCCCGGTTCCAACGGACGTTTTTCATATTTTCTGATCCAGTCTATATATTTTATATTTTTTGTTAGATATGAACCTTTACATTAAATGTTATGATTTTTATAGCCTAATTTTGTCTTCTCTTATTTTTCAGTTGAAGATGGTGATCTCCCGGTTCAAACGGATACTTTTGCGGATTTTACTTAGCTCTATATTTTCTGGAAGATGTGTATCTTTTTATTAAATGATATGATTTTGACATAATTTTGTATTCTCTTTTTTTAAGTTGAAGATGTCGACCTCCTATTCCAACGGACATTTTTGCGGATTTTACTTAGCTGAATTTTTTATTATGATTTTTGGCATAGTTTTGTTTTCTCTTATTTTTCAGTTGAAGATGGCGATCTCCCTGTTCCAACAGATATTTTATGCATATTTTTCTGAGCTCGAGTCTATTTTCTATATTTTCTGGAAGATATGGATCTTTTTATTAAATGATATCATTTTTATAACCTAATTTTGTCTTCTCTTATTTTTAAGTTGAACATGGTGATCTCCCGATTCCAAAGGACATTTTTACGGATTAATTTTACATTGGGCTATTTTCTAAATTTTCTGTAAGATATGAATCTTATTATTAAATTATATGATTTTTGCCTAAGTTTGTCTTCTCGTATTTTTCAATTGAAGATGGCGATCTCCTGATTCCAACAGACATTTTTATCAATTTTTATGAGCTCTGTGCTATTTTCTACATTTTATGGAAGATATGGATATTTTATTAAATGATATGATTTTTGTAGCATACGTTTCTCTTCTCTTATTTTTTTCTGTTGAAGGAAGCAATATACCGGTTCCAATGCATAATTTTTGCAGATTTTTCTTAAGTTGGGGCTATTTTTTTTTACATTTTCTAGAAAACATGGATCATTTTATTAAATGTTTGTTATAAATATGGTCTAATGGGCCTATTGGGTATCCACCCACATTGAATAATATGTATATGAGGCTAGGGGTTTCCTAGCCCTTAACCCTTCACAACACATTATCAACTGACTGCTCGTGGAAAAGACGACGGCTCGTGAGAGGGAGGTGGCCCGCGGAAGCTCCGATGATTTTTTTCGCAATGCAACGCTTCGCGAGACGACCCGGATTTTTTTGGGCATCCTTCATCGAACGTTGCTAGATCTGGAGAACGGATCTAGAGGTAATCACACAAAAACTCGATCTAAACCTATTTTTCGTAAAATATGTTTAGATCTGTTAAATCTTGGACCAAAATCGATGTTTTACAAAATAAAAATCAAATTTTTATGACAAAAACATTGATTACAAAAATAAAAATTGGATTTTGTAACAAAAATCGGATTTTTAAGATGATGGAGATATTTTCTTAATACACGGAGGGACTCTCTTTTTTCATCGATATTTTAATAAGCAGATGTTGTTTGATAGACTCTTTGTTACAAGTTGCCCAACGATGAAACAATCTACGTCGCTTGTCTTACATGTGCAACACACGAATTAATTATTTAACTGTATTAATGCTGTAAAATTCTTTTGGTGCCTGCTTATTTATACAAACAAGTAGTCTCATGTTTAGGATCCATGTGTTACAATATTAATTTGTAGTACTAAAAGTAGTACATCACCGTGAGGAAGCCCCAAAACCCTCATGAGAGGGAGGTCTAAGGGATAATTCCTAAATATACCTTAACATGCTGGCTCATATCATTTCTCTTTATTTATTTGAGACTTTTTGCATTATACGCCTTCCACCAGCCAGCAAGGGGCACCGCCGCCACGAAGGCGGTACCCCCTGCACCGACACGCCCACCGCCGGGGGGGGCCCACTGCCTCAAAGACAACGTCTCCCACCACGCCCTTCTTCTCCATCAGAAGAGGTGGGGCCGGCCCTGACGGCCGGGCAAAACCCCTGCGCCTTCATGTCCTATGTTTCGATAAACGCCGACAAAGGAGGCTCGCAGCTCTGCTGGCTGCGGCCCCCCACAAATCCGATCACCACCGGTAAAGGGAGGGGGCTTCGCAGCCCTGACGGCCATGTCCCTCTGCACCCAAAATCCTAGCCAAGGGTTTTTTGCGACCCTGAAGGCCACCGCCGCGTCCTCGTGCACCCTTCACGGCCCTAACGCTCGTCACCGCACTAATCACGCGAAAACTAACCCAAACCCTAATTAGGGTCTTTGGACGGCCATGTATGACGGGGAATCCTAAATTTTATTTGGGGCTTTTTGGGACATATAATTAATTCTCCCGTTTACCATTATAGGCCTGAAGCATATATGTGATGAAAATTTTAAATGCACGTAGCATAATTATATATCTGCGATTAAATCTTTTGAATGCTTGTTGCATAACTACATGCCTGTGATAAAAAATTTAAATGCTTGTAGCATAATTATATATCCGTGATTAAATCTTTTGAATGCATGTTGCATAACTACATGCCTGTGATGAAAACTATATATGCCTGCTACATATCCTATGTTCTGTGATGCACATTTCATTTAGCATGCTAAAATCTCTATGATATATTTTTAATGCATGTAGCATAACTATATGTTTGCGATGAAATTATTTGAATGCCTGTAACATATAAAAAATAACATGTGTATACATCATATATGTTTCAATTCATGTTAACTGAGCATACATTTTTAGCTCACATGCTTGATATTGTTTGCATGGATAATTTAGTTTCTTTCAACTATTTTATTGAGCATACCTTTTAGCTTACAAGATTTATATTGTGTGCATGATACATCATTAAATGTTACATATTGCACACTTATATGCTCATTCAATGCTTATGCTTATGCTCATGATATGACAATATTTTATGACAACAAACCAATCATAATTTCAAAAAGTTTAACATCATATCTACTTAGACAAATTGAATCTGAAGTTCAAATCAAATCAAAAGTCAACACCCTTTTACTCAAATAAAATAAAAATTACCAAATACGATGGATTATGCGAAAATCAATTATGAGATCTTTTAGAGATACACATTTTGCGGTAAATAGATCACTCAGATCTATGGTCTTTATAAACCAATATTGACACCGGCAGTTGTCATAACACCGCTAAACTCGTTTAGAATAATTTCAATATACAAGGTATAATTCTTGAATCTAGCCTTAATTTTAGGCATACGCCCGAAGTCGTGGCTTAATAGATAAGTGAGAAATTATAAATTTCGTAGCCACGTATCTATTTCCCCTTGAGCATGATTCTCTATCCATATAATAGTTGAATGACTCGATAAAAATGGCCTGGAGACCATACTTGAGCATTCAAATAGACTTTTAAAAGTCTCTCATAAATTAGAAAAGTGGAAATATAGAAAATAATTCATTTCTCTTGCATATGTCTACTTAGTAAGACTAATATTCATTCTTCCTTATAAATGACAATAAGGAAGACTGAAAACATGGAAAGTCCTGAATAAAATGAGAAATGGAAGATATGATATACCTCGACATGGAGTAAACAATGGCAAACCAATATCAGATCAGAAGTTTTGATAAGACACATAATGCTTTTGCAACATAAATGGAGCATTAACTTATGCCATATAAAAATATATACATACCTAGTCTAAACGACGAAAGTCAATTGACCTTGTGTATATCTAGCTACTCACTGAGGACAAATAAACTTTGAAAACAAATTTAATCTGTTGACATAAAATAATTCTTAATGAGTATAGTTGCAGACGTATGCTATCAAAAACATTTAACCCTAATAATATTCCAATTAAAAACTTTTTTTGGACGTCTACTTGAGATTCAGACTTTGCAAACCTGAATACTCTATATGAGGATACCCAGTACTCTCAGAAATCAATAAAAGAAACTTACCAAGTTTGGATGGAAATTCGTCAAAACAAAATCTCTAATTAATGATTCAAGAAATCAATGAAGCCGGAAGCTTTGTCCCATTATGATCCGCATAATAGTCAATGTGACGATGTCCTTCACATTTAGAACACAGTTCACCTATTATCGAACACAATTAATTTGAGCATTTTAATGGACTTTCAAAAGTCCCACATAAATTCGAAAAGAGGAATTAATTTGGAACACCAGAAGTGTCCAAAATCGACCAACTTTGGAACGATGTCACCGTATAAATCATTAACTAATCGACCAACTTTGCAAGACATCATTAACTAATCCTATAAATCTGACGAACCCGAAGATTCTTCAAAACGGGTGAAACTTTCATTGTCCCATTCAAAAGGAAAAAATGATTACGAGATCATCTCCATTCACGTGGACATTGACTCTCTTCACTTCCTCAAAAGAATTTAAGATGATATATTTACTATCATCATTAACATAATAAGACCTTTAGGTCTCTTGAGAGTATTCGAGGGATAAAAGTGGACTTATCCACTCCCTACATAGGGCTGATGATATACTTAAGAGTACTCATCCATACATCCTCTAAAAATGGTCATTATCAAACCTATTATCCAACCATGGTCCATCTTTTAACAGGTTATAAGACACATTAATAAATGGCGGAAATATTAGATAACACTGGGAAATTAAATAATATTTACAACCGAAATAATGTCGAACACCCTGAAGTTTGTGTTCACATCCAAAATGGGTTATATAAATAAATCATTAAAGTGATTTAAACGGATTACTTATCTATTAAAAATCCAGTTGTATGTGACTACACAGGAACATGCAATTACAATGCAAACTATCAAAACACATCCTTAGAACATATTTATATGAGCCTGATCATCTCATATAAATAGTTTCCGAGAACCCCTAACGGGTGAAGCGTTTAGAGCACATCTTACAGATTGTGCCATGATGTGTACACATCCACATATCACCATTAAAACCCATCAAAATGCACTCCAAACATGGAAGCATTTAAATTCACTTCTCTTAAGATGTACATTGATGGACCCTCCTTTAAAGATTCGATGAGATCCTGAAGATCTTTCACATTCAGAAACCTTTAATTTCCCAGTATAAGGTTCAACAGAAATATTATAATCATCCATAAGCATGAAGCACAATTTGACCATTTCAAACATTAATACCAATGATCTGATTATCATTAAATTGTGATGAGATCCTGAAGATCCACACTTATGAAACTATTAAACAGTTATGAGATATAGTTACTGTCAATATAAATATTGTAAAATTCACACATCCCTGCTGCTAAAAATCCAGCTATGATTGACATACCAAATATAATGGATGCAATCCACCAGTAGCAGAAGTGGATGCCCTCAATGGATGAGAGGACATACCACGAGGCTCCAAAACGAGAATAACTCCTGGAGACCCTAAAGCAATACCACCACAGGAAAGTGAGCTCATCCACATTTACTCTCCCTTTCCTAGAAGAGATGAATCTGGAATAAATTAAAATATTATTGAATAATATACGTACATGGGGGAGGTGTTTGGATAAAAGAACACACTTGTCGAAAATTACTCACATTTCATTTTGCCATTTAAATGATAAATATCGTTCCACACTTCGTTTCCTGAAGCAAACATAGAGATTGGCCAAAATGTGGAACGAGGCAATAATAAGTTGAGCCGGACTCAATTATGAAATGTGAAGTTTTTGGACCTGAAGGCCTGATATCAAAAGATATCAA
>JAULAV010001341.1:0-25011 GCA_030789695.1 Scilla litardierei | reverse complement strand
GTTCCACCAGACATATTTACGGATTTTTATGAGCTCGGTGCTATTTTCTACACTTTTGGAAGATAAGAATCTTTATATTAAATGATATGACTTTAGTATCCTAATTTTTTCTTCTCTTAGTTTTTCAGTTAAAGATGGCGATCTCCCAGTTCCAACGAACATATTTGCGGATTTTTCTGAGCTCCATGCTATTTTCTATATTTTATTAAAGATATGGTTCTCTCTATTAAAAGACAAGACTTTATAGCCTAATTTTGTCTTCTCATATTTTTTCCGTTGAAGATGGTGATCTCCCGGTTCCAACGGACATGTTTGCTGATTTTTCTTATCTTTAGGCTTTTTCTACATTTTCAAGAAGATATGAATCTTTTTATTAAATGATAAGTCTTTTGGCCAAATTTTGTGTGCTCTTTTTTCAGTTGAAGATGGCGATCTCACGGTTCCAGCGGACATTTGTGCATATTTTTCTGAGCTCGTTGCTATTTTCTACATTTTATGGTAGATATGTATCTTTTTTTAAATGAAATGATTTTTTGGCCTAATTTTGTCTTCTCTTATTTTTCCAGTTCATGATGGTGATTTCTCGGTTCTAACGGACATTTTTTCAGATTTTTTTGAACTCCGAGCTATTTTCTGCATTTTCTGTTTGATATGAATCTTTTTATTAAATGATATGATTTTTATATCCTAATTTTGTCTTTTCTTATTATTCAGTTAAAGATTGCGATCCCCGGTTCTATAGGACATTTCTACCGGTTTTTCCGAGCTCAGTGCTATTTTTCTACATTTTAGGAAAGATATGGATTTATTTATTAAATGATATGAATTTTTTGACCTAATTTTTTCTTTTATTATTTTTTCAGTTGAAGATGGCAATCTCCCGGTTCCAACGAACTTTTTTGTGGATTTTTCTGAACTAAATGCTATTTTCTACATTTCCAGAAGGTTATATATATTTTTATTAAATGATATAATTTTTATAATCTAACTTTGTCTTCTCTTATTTTTCAGTTGAAGATGGCGATCTCCCGGTTCCAACGGATATTTTTGCGTATTTTTTGATCTAGGTGCTA
Organism: Scilla litardierei; assembly: GCA_030789695.1. Taxonomy (NCBI): domain Eukaryota; kingdom Viridiplantae; phylum Streptophyta; class Magnoliopsida; order Asparagales; family Asparagaceae; genus Scilla; species Scilla litardierei. The sequence goes on along the minus strand of JAULAV010001341.1, from coordinate 23,938 downwards.
TTTTCTTCATTTTATGGAAGTAATAGAAATTTTTATTAAAAATATGATTTTTATAGCCTGCATTTTTCTTCTCTTATTTTTCAGTTGAAGATGTCGATCCCCGGGTTCAACAGCATTTTTGCAGATTTTTCTTAGCTTAAGAATATTTTTCTTGATTTTCTTGAAGATATGTATCTTTTTATGAAATCTGATTTTTTGGCCTAATTTTGTCTTCTCTTTTTTTTACTTTGAAGAAGGCAATCTCCTTGTTCTAATGGACTTTTGTGCAGATTTATTTTGAGCTACGTGTTATTTTCTATATTTTTCTATAATATCTCTATATTAAATGATATGATTTTTATAACTAATTTTGACATCTCTAATATTTTAGTTGAAGATGGCGATCTCCTGGTTCCAAGTGACATTTTTGCAGATTTTTGTGAGCTCGAGGCTATTTTTCTACATTTTCGAGAAGTTATGGATCTTTAAATGGTATGATTTTTTGGCTTAGTATTATCTTCTCATATTTTTCAGATGAAGATGGAGACTTCCAGTTTCCAACTGCCATTTTTGCAGATTTTCTAAGTTTGGAGAAATTTTTCTACATTTTATGGAAGACATGGATCATTTTATTAAATGATATGATTTTTGGTCTAATTTTGTCTTCTCTTATTTTTCAGTTGAAGATGGTGTTCTCTCGGTTCCTATGGATATTTTTGCCGATATTTTTGACGTAGAGGCTATTTTTTACGTTTCTAAAGAGATGGATCTTTTCATTATATAATTTGGTTTTAAGACTAATTTTGTCCTCTCTAATTTTTCAAATTAAGATGGGGATATACCGATTCCAACAGACATTTTTGCGGTTTTTTCTTAGCTACTAGCTATTTTCTAAATTTTCTGTAAGATATGCATCTTTAAATTAAATGATATGATTTTTCTAGCCTAATTTTACCTTCTCTTATTTTTCAATTGACGATAGTGATCTCCCGGTTCAAACAAACGTTTTTGCAGATTTTACTTAGCTCGGAGATACTTTCTATATTTTCTGGAAGATATGCATCTTTTAGTTAAAAGATATAATTTTTTACCTAATTTTGTCTTCTCTTATTTTTCAATTGAGGATATCGATACCTCTGTTCCAACGGACATTTTCGCGGATTTTTCTGAGCTCGAGGCTATTTTCTGCATTTTCTAGAAGATATGGATCATTTTATTAAATGATATGATTTTTTGGCCTAATTTTATCTTCTCTTACTTTTCAGATGAAGACGGCGATCTCCCAGTTCCAACAGACATTTTACAGATTTTTGTTAGCCTTGAGTTATTTTCTAAATTTTCTGCAAGATATGGATCTTTAGATTAAATGATATGATTTTTATAGCCAAATTTTGTCTTCTCTTATTTTTCAGTTGAAGATGACGATCTCCCGACGAACATTTTTGCGGAATTTTTTGAGCTCAAGACTATTTTCTATATTTTCTTGAAGATAAGGATCTTTATAATAATTGATATGATTTTTGTTGCCTAATTTTGTCTTCTCTTATTTTTCGGTAGATGATGGCGATCTATTTATTAAACGATTTGATTTTTTGGCCTTATTTTTTCTTCTTTTAAATTTCAGTTTGAGATGGCGATCTTCCGGTTCCAACATAAATTTTTGTGGATTTTTCTGAAATTCGGACTATTTTTCACATATTCTGGAAGGTATGGATCGTTTTATTAAATAATATCAGAGAAGACAAAATTAGGCCAAAAATGTCCATTGAACCCGGGAAATCGCCATCTTCAACTGAAATATTAGAGAAGACAAAATTCGGAACCGTGAAATTGACATCTTCATCTATAAAAATGTCCATTGTAACCGGGATATCGCCATCTACAACTGATAAGATTTTTATATATCAATTGCTGAGCTTAGTGCTATTTTCTACATTTTAAGAAATATATATATATATATTAATTGATATGATTTTTATAGCCTAAATTTGTCTTCTCTTATTTTCCAGTTGATGATGGTGATCTTTCTATTAAATAATATTTTTACGCCTACTTTTGTCTTCTCTTATATTCTAGTTGAAAATGACGATCTCTCGGTTCGAACAGACATTTTCCTGTGACCACCGGGCTATTTTCCACATTGTGGGAAGATATGTATCATTTTGTTAAATTATATCATATTTTGGCCTAACTTTGACTTCTGTTATTTTTCAGTTGAAGATGGCGATCTCCCGGTTCCAACGGACATTTTTACGGATTTTTCTGAGCTCGGGGCTATTTCATTTTATACACTTTCTGGAAGATAAGAATCTTTATATTAAATGAAATGATTTTTATATCCTAATTTTTTCTTCTCTTATTTTTGGTTAAAGATGTCGATCTCCCGGTTCCAACGAACATTTTTGCGGATTTTTCTGAGCTCCAGGCAGTTTTCTGCATTTTATTAAAGAAATGGATCTCTTTATTAAATGACAAGATTTTTATAGCCTAATTTTGTCTTCATATATTTTTTTAGTTGAAGATGGCGATCTCCCGGTTCCAACATACATTTTTGCAGATTTTCTTAGCTTTAGGCTTTTTTCAACATTTTTTTGGAAGATATGAATCTTTTTATTAAATGATATTATTTTTTCCCCTAATTTTGCCTTCTATTTTTTCAGTTGAAGAGGGCGATCTCACGGTTCTAACGGCATTTGTGCATATTTTTCTGAGCTCGGTGCTATTTTCTACATTTTTGGCAGATATGTACCATTTTATTAAATAAAATGATTTTTTGGCCTAATTTTGTCTTCTCTTATTTTCCAGTTGATGGCGATTTCCCGGTTCCAATGGACATTTCAAATTTTTCTGAACTCCCAGTCACTTTCTGCATTTTCTGTATGATATGAATCATTATATTAAATGATATGACTTTTACATCCTTATTTTGTTTTCTCTTATTATTCAGTTGAAGATGGTGATGCCATGTTTATAACGGATATTTTTACCTTTTTTGAGCTCGAAGCTATTTTTCTACATTTTCGGGAAGTTATGGATCCATGTAGTAAATGATAAGATTTTTTGACCTAATTTTTTTTATTGTTTTTTCAGTTCAAGATGGCGATCTTCCAGTTCCAACGAACATTTTTACTGAATTTTCTGAGCTCGGGGCTATTTTCTACATTTCCAAAATTTTTTGTATCTTTTATTAAATGATATGATTTTTATAATCTAAGTTTGTCTTCTCTTAATTTTAGTTGAAGGTGGCGATCTCCCGGTTCTAACGGACATTTTTGCGTATTTTTTTGAGCTAGGTGCTATTTTCTACATTTTGTGGAAGATATAGAACTTTTTATTAAATAATATGATTTTTATAGCCTACATTTGTCTTCTCTTATTTTTTTGGTTGAAGATGTCGATCTCCCGGTTCCAATGGACACTTTTCCAGATTTTTCTTAGCTTGGGGCTATTTTTGCACTTTTTCTTGAAGATATGTATCTTTTTATGAAATGATACGGTTTTGGCCTAATTTGTATTCTCTTTTTTTACTTGAAGATGGCGACTCCTTGTTCAAATGAACATTTGTGCGGATTTATTTTGAGCTACGTGTTATTTTCTCTATTTTTTAAATATGAATCTCTATATTAAATGATATGATTTTTATAACCTTATTTTGTCATCTCCTAGTTCCAATGTGTTGGATTTCCTGGCACATCAAATACACTAGAGGGGGTGAATAGTGTAAATCACGACGATGTTGCAAAATTAAAAGTTAATAAAAAATTGTAATAAGAGTGCAGAAATAAAAGAACACAATCCAAAATATTCCAAACGCAAACAAGGAGATTTTTATCCTGGTTCGGATCCTTGTGATCCTACGTCCAGTCCTCTACCCCGTAGAGATTTGAATTCACTAAAACACTTGATCCCCGCAAGTAATCAACATACAAAGATGCCAACACTCCCCGTGTAGCAAACTTGTACAATCTCTTCAACAAGAGATTCACTAAATAAAGTAAATAAAGAGTATGCAACAATATCACCTATAGCTAGGGGTGGCAATTTTCGACCCGGTACGATAGCACGGCATGGGCACAGCACGATAAGACCGTGCCTGGGCTGGTAATTATGGCCCGAAATCCTTATCGGGCCAGGCTGACACGGCCCGGTTCATTTTCGTCAACCACCTTTTGATCATTCTCTAGGCTTCCATGCGTCAGCACTTTTTGACCGAAAAACATTTTTTAATTAAAACTTTAAATTTTTCCGCCTCTTTTCAAATAGGTTCCCTTTATTAATTAATCGACTACTAAGCCGACCTAGTCGACTAATCGCTGAAGAACACGAAATTCCAGAGCCATTTTCAGTGCAAATTTTGAGTTGTTTCTTGATCAGTTTTGATCAGTTTTCTTTCCCAATATTTAGGAAACGTTGCAGTAACTACTTAGGAGTTATTCCATTGTTTTTGAAGATTCAAATTCAAATTTCCCTCTTCAAATTCTTTCCATAAATACACACACTCCTTCATCTTCCTCCTCATATGAGAAAGCCATTGTCTCAATATTCTCTCAAATCTTTCGATTTTAGGAGTACGGTTCATAAGCATTCTGTAGGAAAGCTTCATCCTTTCCTCATGGAATCATCTTTCAATCCTCTCCATCAACGACGCCCAAATCCGGCCACCACCGTCAAAAAGGCGACTTTCTTTCCTGAAAGAGCCATCAACTTCTCCGAGCCCGTCATCCTAAATATTAACATTCATCATCTCCTTGATGCCGTTTCTCTCTTCCATCTTTAGTGTACCGTTCATCCATACTATCCCGTTCTCGTCAAGCAATTCTTTACCAACATGTGGGTGGTAGAGAATGGGGGTATCATCTACCTCGACACCAAAGTGAAAGGTATCACCATCCACCTTGACTACGATTCCCTTGCCGAAAGCCTTCGTTTGCCCCGTGTTCGCACCAATTTCCTTGGCCAAACCTCCATGGATAATCCCGAACTTATCAATCGTTTAAATTTTTCGATTGGTATGTCCGCAAAAGCCTTGAACCCCATTCCTCGCATTCTTCTCAAAATCATCACTTACAATATTCTCCCCAAGAGTGGCTCCCTCAACTATGTTAATGAGACCCGTAGTAGGGATCTCTATGCCATTATGGGAGGGATTAAAGTGGATTGGGCAAGCACCATTATGATTGTCTTGATTAAACCAATCAAGCAACATTTCTTCCTTTCTTGTGTCATCACCCAAATTCTCCAACACTTCCGTGTACCCTTGGAGAATGAAATTTCTGTTTTCAACCCTCAACAATTTGATCACTCCGTCGTCAACCGTATGGTTCTCCCACCTCTTCCTCCTCCCGATGACGAAGAAGAAGCCGAGCCCGAACGTGTCACCCCTCCTTCACGTCACCGCAAGCAAACTGTCAACCCTTATGCTAGGCCTCCCTCACGGCCTACCCTCCAAGACCAAATTGACCAACTTCATGATGATGTCAATTCCGGTTTCAGTAGAATCCAAGAGCATCTTAGCGGTTTTGAGACCAATCTTGGCGATGTTAGGAAGGATACGGAGAAAGGATTCGAGGCTTTGCAACTCACCTAAGCCGAAATCCTAAGTTCCCTCCAACACTGGGCTCCATACACACCTTCCTCATCTCGTTTTCTGCCTCCATCATCCTCGGACAATTAGGCACAACTCTTGACTGACAGCAGTTAGTCGAATACTACCGTAGCCTAGTCGACTAATTAGTATTAAGGCGTGTTTGTTGTATGTTTTTTTAGTTTGTTTTGTGTGGTTGATGTATTTGGGACTCTGATGTTTCTATTTCCTGTCGATCAATGTGTCTGTATCTTCCTATATTATTATATATTATTATATTATGATTATTATAATAATATATCTTTTACATGAAATGTATACATACTCTCTTGCATGTAAGGCATATCTTTAGGGGGAGTATTTCAGTAAATACATGACAGATTTTCCATTGTTATAAATTCATTAGTCACATATTATTATAATATTCAATGTTTGTAAAATCATCAAAAATGGGGAGAATGTTGGAAACTCATGACTCCTCATATGGGTTTGATGATACAAACATATCATTGTATATGTACTAACTCTATCTATGCAGATATTATAGCACTACCATCTAAGATCATCATCAAGAACACAAGTTGCAAGAAGCATTCACTACAAGACGACGCATATCGAAGAAATTTTGTATCTTTGATAAGTGATGTAATCATTATTTTTTAATCTTGCATATACTTAGAATGTAAAAGCCTTGATGATTACCTATCTTAGTCGTTTAGGGTTCATCTTCAAAAAATCAAGTCAAAATTCCAATTAGTCGACCAATCCCTAGTACTAGTCGACTAATTACAATAGGAACCCAGTCAAAGCTTTAATTAGTCGACCAATCCTTAGTGCTAGTCGACTAAAGTAAATAATAAAAAATTCAAAAAATTCTGAAACTTTGTCAGACCCTTCCTAGAGTCTCTAAGATCATTTTCCCACCATTTCCTAGGGTTTCAAATTTTTAGTCGACTAATACTTCCTATCAGTCTATTAATCTTTTTTAATTCAAATATTTTAATGATTTATCGTTAAAATATTATATTTTATTAAGTGGAAGTTAGAACTGCCACTAACAGCTAGTTCTAGCAGTCAATAGCCGTTTAAAGCAGTTTATAGCCGTTTTAAAACAGTTTCCTACCATTTTAGGAAGTTACTCCTCTTGAAAAGACACTTTAACTTCAATTTTATCCATTCAGCTTTAATTAGTCGACCAATCCATAAAATTAGTCGACTAATTCTGACAAAAACGGCTCAGATTTTTTTTTTGAAAATTTAGGCAGTTGTACAACAGTCATATACTACCTCTTTGGGCTATAAATAGACCCCAGACCCCTGCCTAAAATTTACGAAAATTCTCCCACTTTCTCTTTTCTTAAGTTTTCGTTCTCTCTCTAGAAAGAGTGAGATTTTCAAATTTCTATAGGGAAAACTCTGCAGAAATTCAGTCTCTATTGGAAGTCCAATTTCCAAGAGTGTTCTACCACAATCCACATCTTGAACCTTGGAGATTTCATCACCAACCTTGCGTAATAATTCCATCAATTATCAAGGCTATATGTGATATTGTTTCATACCCTTTCTTTTACTTTTTTGGTCAATCTCTTGTTGAAGAGATTGTACAAGTTTGCAACACGTGAAGCGTTGGCATCTTTGTATGTTGATTACTTGCGAAGATCAAGTGTTTAAGTGGATTCAAATCTCTTCGAGGTAGAGATTACGTAGGATCACAAGGATCCGAACCAGGATAAAAATCTCTGTGTTTGCGTTTGCATTATTCTGGATTATGATCTTTTATTTCCGCACTTTCATTGTAACTTTTTATTAACTTTTAATTTTGCAATATCGTTGTGATTTACACTATTCACCATCATATAGTGTATTTGGTGTGCCAGGATATCCAAATTAGGAAGGCTTATATTTTCAGGGATACTCTCGGGAATGGAATTAGTTGAATCATCGTCATCTAACTTAGTGTTTTCTAAAGAACTAGTGATATGTATGGAATCTTCTTCTTCTAAATGTGTGATAGGTGTAAAATGTTGGATCCTGTGGATGGCAAACAACACTAGAAGGGGGGTTGAATAGTGTTGTATAAAAATAAACTTTTTTGTTCTAATTGGTTAGCACAATTCAAAGCCTTCTAATGTTGCCTAAGAAACCAAGTAGAGCGATCTACGCTTGGTTCTTAATCAACTTAAGTAATCTTAAAAACAAATCAGAGATAAAACTCTTCTGGTAGTCGACTCCCTAAGAGCAGTAGTCGACTCCCAGAGGGATATTATGCACAGCTCAGTTAAAAGAATACTTAATAAAGATATAAAAGATTACACAGAAATATAAGAAAGAATCTTAACACAGCAAATACAAAAACTGATCTTGCAATATATTATGAACGAGTTACAAGAGATATAATACTTAACAAATTAAGATAAACAAATAGAGACAAACAATCACAGAGAATGCAAACGCAAACACAAGGATTTTTATCCTGGTTCCCCACAACCCTGGGTACGTCCAGTCCCCGACCAATCCGGTACGAGATTTTCACTATCTGCCTTGACAAATACAAGCACCTAACTCTACTTGTTATGATTTTCCCATACACCTAGCCTTGACCAGGATTTTCGATTGCAACACTGCAATACCGCAACATCTAGACTTGTCTAGGTCCCAACACCCTTACAACAAAGAGCAAATCACAAAATGAAAATCAATATCCAACTTACCACAATATTTGGTGGAGTTTGGATTTACATCCAAATTCTATAGCCAAGAGTAATAGATAACAAGATTTACATCCAAATTCTATAGCCAAGAGTAATAGATAACAATGTGTATTCGTGGCTTAATAGAATATAAATTTAGATCACACAAAGATATGAATTAGGTCTTTGTGATCTAAATCAATGTTTTCAAAAAATCCTTTCAAATAAAATCAGAGAATAGAGAACATGGATTTTGAAAAACAATAGCCAAATAAAAAGTTGATCTCAGAAAATAATATCTTAAAGAAACGAGATCAACAATATAAAAATAGATTTGGCTAAAAGAAATAAGAGCTGAAAAATTAGAGATCCTTTAGAATTTTACACAACAAAGAATTTTGATTTCAAGTATATTGTTGTGTTTTTGATCTCACAAAATAATCCTCTATTTATAGGTAAAATGGGAGGATTTGAATTTCAAATTCGTTTGACTTTTGCCCCGAGAACCAAGGGAGCAATAAGTTGGAGAGATAACAAAAATCAGGTCAAACATTGAAATTCGACAGCTGGTAGTCGACTCCCTATGAGTGCTAGTCGACTCCCAGAGTGTTTCAGGAGAAAAATAATTCTCAGCTGGCAGTCGACCCCCACTCCTTGGTAGTCGACTAGCAGAGGAGTTTCTTCTGAAACTTGGCTAGTAAGACATGTAGTTAGCTCCTGAGTGTAATGGAGATTAACTACCAAGATGAGAAGTGACTAGCAAAAGCTTCAATAGTTTTGAAAATGATTTTAAAAGTATTTAAAGTATTTAACTTCGAAATCATTTATGTGTGTGTTATCTATACTTTTGGCTTTAACATAACCCTAATAAAGACACAACTCACACACTGTAGACTTAGGACATGTCCTCCCGTGATCAGATGATGATGTAGATGCGTGCTTCTCTTGGGCTTCTTATTCCATTTGAGTGTGGGCTTCATCATCGAGCTAGCAACTTTTGTCTTTGTCTTTGCTAAGTGAGCGTAGATTGTGCTTCTTCAGAGTATGTATAAGGCTTTCCATTTATCGCATAGTCTGCATACTTAGTATTAGTGTAGTTAGTACACTAAGCATCATTTGGTGTGCGCATCATCAAAACCACTTGGGGTGAAATTTAATTTCCATCACTCTCTCCCTTTTTGATGATGACACCCAAATGAAAAATGAAGTAAGAAAAAAATATGAAATAGAAATAAACTTACTCCCATGCTTTGATGCAGTTCTCCCCCTGCATCGAAGCCATTAGCAAAACAATACATTCATTAACAAGATAACGTATTCATTTTTGCATTCCAAAGCTTTCTCCCCTTATCAACAATCAAAAATGACATATCATATCAACGAATAATTCATCCAAGTTGTAATCAACAATTATGAAGTTTGAGAGAAAGGAATTCAATGACCAATTCTACAAAAAAATGTTAGTATATGATCAACATATGTTTGGCAGAACATATCAGATAGTAGTTCATCCATAAGCATAAAAATATACGAGTATCAATCACCACACCATAAAGTAGTTATTACAGTCCGGGAAGTTTTGAAAACCATTGTTTGAAAACCATTGTTTAAGAACCATTGTTTTGAAATCAAGAATGACCGCCATTCTTATCTCTCTTCAAGGACTTGATCTCCTCAAGGATTGTCTTGAGGGTTTGCTCTGTCATTTCATTGCTACTCACCACCAGATCCTTGAGATTATCAACCTTCTTGTTGAGAGCTGCAAATCCTGTCTTTTGAGATATCTTCAAGTTTGAGATTTTCTTAAGCAGCATGTCTTGAAGTTCCACAATGTAGGCCGGTGGATCCTCGTCTTCTTCTTCTCCTTCGCCATCTTTTTCTTCCTGTTCTTCATCAGAATCTGAAACAATAGGTTTCTTACCTTTCTTTTTGGCAGAAGATTCTCTTTGTTCAGTAGCAAGAGTTTCTTCAGGGACATTTTGGTTGAGATCAATATGAAGCCCCATTCTACCAAGCATGTGTACATCAAACACAAGAACCGGTTCCAGAATCTCAGTTTCATTATCAAGAGGTACATTTTGACCAATAAATAGAAGTGTAAGATAATGGCCATGAGCTAAGGAGGAAGAATACCTATCAGATGACGCAGAGGTAAGAGTGGAATCCATGATGACTCTAGACCAATTTACGCGGATATTACCAAGCATTGCGTAAATACATTTGGCCTGCTTCTCAGAAAGGATAGAATGGCTACCAGACTTCTGCGTGATATTATAGGATATGATATTTGCTAGAATTCTTACTGGGTAGCGCAAATCACTACAAGGTAGTTTAGTTTGAAAATATCTACCCGGTAAGTACATTCTATCAAGGATATCCATATCTGTCATTTCAATATTATCCAGCAGTTCTCCAGAGTAGGGAATTCCTAAAGCTTGTCCAAGGGACTTAACAGTCATGGCTAATTTAGAGTCAAGAACTTTGGTGACAAATCTAAACTTAACAAGATCAAGGTCCATGTTGGTGTAAAAGAGATGCACAAGCCTAGGATAGCACATGAAGACATAACAATTCCGAAACTCTAAGATGTCAACAATTCCATAGTTTATAACAAAACCTCTCATGGAGGATTTACCTTTTAGAGATACTAAGAAATTTGTCATATGAAACATTCTTGAAGAGGTAGGCTTCAATAATTTCTCTTTGAGAAAGAGATGATGATTCTTTTGTTACCTTCCTTTTCTTAGAGATAGTTCTCTTGAAAGGCATCTAGATAAAAATAAACTTGATTCATAATCACTAGATATGCAAGAATATCACAAATAAATGAAGTAAAAGTTTATAAGAGGAGATTTTACCTTGAGATATGAGATGAGATGAATATCTTCAAGAGAGTAAAAAAATTCAAAGAAGGGTGAGAATGAGGTAGTCGGCTCCCCTAGGGTTTGAGAGATGTGGTTTTTACCTCAAGGGGTGAAAGAAAGATGAAGAGTGCCCTTTGGATCAAAAGATCAAGGGTAGAGATCATTTCTCCTTATTGGGTTTAAGTTTCCTCTTGTCTTTGAACCCATTAAACTCAATAGAACCCAAAACCAGTAAGAAGGAAAGGCAAAAAATAACCCAGATTTCCGCACAATTCTCTGGTAGTCGACTCCCTCATGTAGGTAGTCGACTCCCTGCTGGGCTGAGTCGTTTTCTCTTCCCGAGGGGTTTTGGTCCAAAGCTGAGTGCGTTTCTAAAAGAAAAATATTTTATAAATATAAAACAAACATTTATAACCATATATAAAAGAATTTAAAAGATTTTAACATTCATTTAATTATTTAAAACATCAAACATATAATTTGGCGAAGCAATTTTTGTCGCAGAAATTTTGATGTTGTTCTTGTTTCTCCTCATCGTTCCATTTAAAATACCTGAAAAGATGAGCATTTATGGTACTCTTTTATTGTTGAGTCCAAGAGGTTAGCCTTTAGGAAACCAAACCCAGTATGGTTTAGTTCCTTCATTGATAATATATTTATAATTTTTGTTTAAATGAACTTGCTGAACAAAGTTTGTTGCATACCTTTTCTTCCTTTGGTCGGACAAGTTCTTTTGTATCCAGATGCTCAGAAAATTTTTGTTAGAATGATGCATCCTAGTATGCTTAACACGTTTCTTGGTATGATTTGAATCGTATCCAAGTCCGGTTTTACTAGATGAGTCTTTTTGATTATCTATTAAACTATCTAGCTTTCCTTTTCCTTTGTTGAAATTTTCAATAATTTCATCGTAGTGTCGTATTTGTCTTTGACAGATACGAGAAGATTATTCAAATTTTCAACCTTTTCATTTACGGAAAGAATGTCTTTTTGCAAAGACTTATTCTTTTCTTTTAATGAAATGTTTTCTTTAACAATTTCTTCCTTTTCTTTAGTCTCTTTCTTAACTAATCTAATTGTTTTTCTATGTTCTTTAATGAGATTTTCATGCATCTTGCATAGCTCCGTATATGCTCCCCTATAATCCATGTCTTCATCATCACTTGAGGGTGAATCACTATCACTAGATGAATCATGCATGGTGCTTACCTTAGACGATGTGGAAGCCATAAAACACATATGTGTTGTCTCTCTTCTTTCGTCTTTGTCATCTTCTGAGGAATCATCGAATGAAGAAACGCCGCTCTGATCGAAGGCTGCGTAAACTTCGTTCTTTGGTCGTCGAAACCTGTTTCTTCCATTGTTTCTTCTTTCATGGCTTTCTCGGTTCTTTTCACGTTCTTTGGGATCATAGTTGTTCCTTTCCAATGGACAGTCTCTTTTGACGTGCCCTGGTTTATTACAGCCAAAGCAGATAATACCGTTAGTGGGTCTAAAAGAATGTTTACCATACTTACTTGTGATGAACTCTTTAAAGTTTTTTGAGATGAAGGCGATATGATCCTCTTTGTCCGTATAGTCAGAATCTTCTTCTTGAACTTTGAAAGCAAGATTCTTCTTCTTTGGTTTCTCTTTGATTTTCTTATCTTCTTCAAGTTCAATCTCATATGCCATGAGATTTCCCATTAGTTCTTCGATGGTAAGATCCTTCACGTTATGAGCTTCTCAAATGGCTGTTGTCTTTCCCTTCCATTCGGGTCGGAGAGATCTTAGTATCTTCATCACCTGCTCGTTTTCTGAAAGTTTCTTTCCTAGTCCTGCAAGCTCGTTTGTAATGTTAGTGACACGAGTATTCACATCGGTGATACTCTCTCCTTCTTCCATTTTGAAAGATTCAAACTTAGAATGTAAAACATTTATACTGGATTCTTTTATCTTTTCAGTTCCTTCATGACTTACCTGAAGAGTGTGCCATATTTGATGTGCTGTCTCGCATTGGAAAACTCGATTGAATTCATTACCTGTTACGGTGCAAAATAGTGCATTCATCGCCTTTACATTGAGATTTGCTCTCTTCTTGTCGTCGGCTGACCATTTTCCAAACTTAACTTTGGTAGGTGCGATGTATGAAACTTTAGTGATGGTCCATGCTTCGATGTCTAGTGACTCCAAGTGAGTCTTTATCCGGATCTTGCAGCTAGCGTAATTTGTTCGTTGAACAGAGGTGGCCGCATGGTGTTGAGTCCTTCAGATTGAAATGATGTTGATGACATCACCTTTATAGCATTGCTCTGATACTAAGTGTTGGATCCTGTGGATGGAAAACAACACTAAAGGGGGGGGGTTGATTAGTGTTGTATAAAAATAAACTTTGTCGTTCTAATTGGTTAGCAGAATTCAATAGCCTTCTAATGTTGCCTAAGAAACCAAGTAGAGCAATCTACGCTTGGTTCTTAATCAACTTAAGTAATCTTAAAAACAAATCAGAGATAAAACTCTTCTGTTAGTCGACTTCTTAAGAGCAGTAGTCGACTCCCAGAGAGATATTATGCACAGCTCAGTTAAAAGAATACTTAATAAAGATATAAAAGATTACACAGAAATATAAGAAAGAATCTTTACACAGCAGATACAAAAAATGATCTTGCAATATATTATGAACAATTTACAAGAGATATAATACTAAACAAATCAAGATAAACAAATAGAGACAAACAATCACAGAGAATGCAAACGCAAACACAAGGATTTTTATCCTGGTTCCCCACAACCCTGGGTACGTCCAGTCCCCGACCAATCTGGTACGAGATTTTCACTATCTGCCTTGGCAAATACAAGCACCTAACTCCACTTGTTAGGATTTTTCCACACACCTAGCCTTGACCAGGATTTTCGATTGCAACACTGCAATATCGCAACACCTAGACTTGTCTAGGGTTTCCAACACCCTTACAACAAAGGGCAAATCACAAAATGAAAATCAATATCCAACTCACCACAATATTTGGTGGAGTTTGGATTTACACCCAAATTCTATAGCCAAGAGTAATAGATAACAATTTGTATTCGTGGTTTAATAGAATATGAATTTAGACCACACAAAGATATGAATTAGGTCTTTGTGATCTAAATCAATGTTTTCAAAAAACCCTTTCAAATAAAATCAGAGAATAGCGAACATGGATTTTGAAAAACAATAGCCAAATAAAAATTTGATCTCAGAAAATAATATCTTAAAGAAACGAGATCAAGAATATAAAAACAGATTTTGTTAAAAGAAATGAGAGCTGAAAAATTAGAGATTCTTTAGAATTTTGCACAAGAAAGAATTTTGATTTCAAGTATATTGTTGTGGTTTTGATCTCACAAAATAATCCTCTATTTATAGGTAAAATGGGACGATTTGAATTTCTAATTCGTTTGACTTTTGCCCCGAGAATCATGGGAGCAAAAAGTTGAGAGATAACAAAAATCAGGTCAAACGTTGAAATTTGACAGCTGATAGTCGACTCCCTAGGAGTGGTCGTCGACTCCCAGTGTGTTTTAGGAGAAAAATAATTCTCAGCTGGTAGTCGGCTCCCACTCCTTGGTAGTCGACTCACAGAGGAGTTTCTTCTGAAACTTGGCTAGTAAGACATGTAGTAGCGGGTGTAATGGAGATTAACTACCAAGATGAGAAGTGACTAGCAAAAGCTCTCAATAGTTTTGAAAATGATTTTAAAATTATTTAAAATATTTAACTTCTAAATCATTTGTGTGTGTTATCTATACTTTTGGCTTTAACATAACCCTAAAAATACACAACTCACACATTGTAGACTTAGGACACGTTCTCCCGAAGCTTGATCAGATGATGATGTAGATGCAAGCTTCTCTTGAGATTCTTATTCCATTTGAGCGTGAGCTTCATCATCGAGCTAGCAACGTTTGTCCTTGTCTTTGCTAAGTGAGCGTAGATTGTGCTTCTTCAGAGTATGTAAAAGGCTTTCCATTTACCACATAGTCTGCACACTTAATAGTAGTGTAGTTAGTACACTAAGCTTCATTTGGTGTGCTCATCATCAAAACCACTTGGGGTAGAATTCAATTTCCATCATAGAATTCTCATCGAAATTTACATGAAGAGATTCCTCAATACATAAGGTTCTTTTGTTATAAATCCTATATGCTTTACTATGTGTAGAATATCCTACAAAAATACCTTCGTCTGATTTAGAATCAGACTTATCTAATGAATCCTTAGTGTTAAGAATAAACCATTTACAACCAAATACTTTAAAATAAGATACACGAGGTATACAATCATAAAATAATTCAAAGCAAGTTTTATTCATTTGTGGCCTTACCAAAATTCTATTCAAAACATAACATGCAGTAGCAACGGCTTCTGCCCAAAAATATTTTGGTAAAGAACTATCACATAACATGGTTCTAGCACATTCTTGTAACGTTCTATTTTTCCTTTCAACTACACCATTTTGTGGTGCGGCTCGAGGAAGAGAGAAATTATGTGTTACACCATGTCTATTACAAAATTTTGTAAATAATTCATTTTTGAATTCTCCTCCATAATCACTACGAATAGTAATAACGGATGAAGTTTTTAATTTTTGAATTCTTTTACAAAATATTGTAAATTCTTCAAATGCATCATTTTTATGTTTCAAAATAATACCCAAGTATATCTTGAATAATCATCAACAATTACAAATGCATATTTATTGCCATTTAAAGAAGATATTCTTGAAGGACCAAATAAATCCAAATGTAAAAGTTCAAGTGGTCTTTTAGTAGAAATAGCATCTTTCAATTTAAAAGAAGATTTATACATTTTACCTTGCTGACATGCATCACAAAATTGTGTATGAGTGAAAGATATATTAGGCATTTTAGAAACTAACATTTGTTTTGAAATACGTGCTAAATGCTTAAAGTTAGTATGTCCAAAACGTTTATGCCATAATAATGTGTTATCTGTGGATGCTAGTAAACAATGATCATTTGAAGATATTTTCATGCATTATATATATATATAATTCTTACGATTACCTTGAAATAATATATTAGACATGTTAAAATCATATATATTACAAGCATTCTTTTCGAAAACTATTTTAAAATCTTTATCGCATTATTGAGAAATGGATAAGAGATTATGTTTCAAACCGTCAACAATGAGCATATTTTTTATGGTTGGTTTAGTTGGATCACCAACTGTTCCAATGCCAATCACTTTACCTTTGTTGTTATCGCCAAAAGTAATAGTGCCACCATCTTTGAATTGTACGGTTGATAGAAGTTTGATGTTCCCGGTCATATGGTTAAAACATCCATTATTTAGTATCCATCTTTATTTTATGGGTACCTGAAAGATAAACAATAAATATTGGTACTCTTTTTATATGGGTCCTTAGGATTAGTCCTTAGGAAACCAAACCCAAGTGGAATTTGGTTTCTTCAAATAATTAGAAGAAATAATAACATTTTGCATAAAGTTATATATATATATATATATATATATATATATATATATATATATATATATATATATATATCCTTATCATATAAGCAAATGTCTTTGGGAACCCAAATATTATGCATAATTGTTTTCTTAGAAAATGTAAGAAAATTGGTTTTCTTTGGAATATGAATAATATCCTTTTTCATATTATTAGACGACTCAATTTCATTTGCATTAATAAATACCTGCATTTTCTTTTCTAAAATGACATTACCAAAAATATTGGATTTGGAAGTATTCTTATATCCCAAACCTTGTCTATGATTAGCAGGATGTTGTAATCTAAGTAAATCGTCAAGATTATTCTTTCCTTTATTAAACTTACTAATGTTAGAAGACATATCATCATATTTCAACTTTAGAAAAGAGATATCTTTATCTAAAATGGAAATGCGTGAAATCATATTATGATTCTCAGATTTGAGAATCTCATTTTCATGAAGTAGTTTATCATTTTGAGAAGATAATGTTTCCTTCTCAATTTTTAGACTATTTAATGAAGAAGAAAGGGAGGTTAGTTCTTGGTGAGAAAGAACTAATGCCTTATGTTGAGAATTCAATTTCTTGAATCTCGTATATAATTCATTAAAAGCATCAAGTAGTTCTTCATTATCTAAACTACTTACCTCATTATCACTTTGTGCCATAAAACTCATTTGAGCATTCTCTTTATTAGATTGGTCGTTGACTTCTTCATCATCATCTGGAGATGATAAGTCATATGCTACTGCTAGTGCCTTCTTTCTCTTTTTGGACTTCTTATCCTTTCTGAAGTTGTTGAATGTATTTTCTTTTGGCTTAAGAAGTGGACAATCCTTTTTTTTGTCCAGACCTCTTACACTAAAAACACAAAGAAGCATCAGTAGTTTTGGGCTTAGAACTTTTAAACTTACCTCTTCATAGAAATTTTTTAAAGTTTCTTGTTATAAGTGCCATGTTAACACCATCCATGTCTGAATCATCGGTGTCTGATGAAGCGACGAAGGCAAGAGTTTTCTCTTTGTATCTGATTGTTCTTTGCGATCTTGAAGTTGTACTTCGTAGGCCATCAAGTTACCAACCAAGTTTTCAACGGTGAGAGTTGACAAGTCATTGGCTTCTTCTATGGATGCAGTCTTCTTCTCCCATTCTGACGTTAATGCACGAAGAATCTTCCTTACTTGTTTCGTTTGAGAATATGTTTTGCCAAGGGCTATTAAGGAGTTGACAATGTCGCTGAACCGAGTGATTCATTTCTCCAATTGGTTCATTCTCTTTCATTCTAAATAACTCAAACCTGGTGAACAAAAACAGAGATTTTAGTTTCCTTAACTTTATTAGGTTCTTCATGTGTTACCTGGAGTGTATGCCAGATATCATATGCTGATTTGGCCTGGGAGACACAATTGAATTCATTCTTGTCCATGGCGCAGAATAGTGCATTCATTGCTTTGAGTTGTGGGTTGCAGCAGATTTTCCAGTAGTGGTCCATTGGGCATATGGAGTTGTATGCTTCTTGTATTGAGTTTCTAACATGTTCCAAAGTTCGTAGTCGATGCTTTGAAGATAAATCGTCATCCTTGTCTTCCAATATGAGTAGTTGGAACCACTGAATAGTGGAGGCCTTGTAGTAGAGTGTCCTTCTGAAAATTGTGAAGAAGAAGTTGAAGTGTTCGTCGGATAGGTGTAGGCTATCTTAATCATGTAGCTCGGATACCAAATGTTGGATCTTCTGGTACACCAAATACACTAGAGGGGGTGAATAGTGTAAATCACGACGATATTGCAAAATTAAAAGTTAATAAAAAATTGCAATAAGAGTGCGGCAATAAAAGAACACAATTCAGAATATTTCAAACACAAACAAGGAGATTTTAATGGTGGTTCGGATCTTTGTGATCGTACGTCCAGTCCTCTACACCGTAGAGATTTGAATCCACTAAAACACTTCTCCCCGCAAATAATCAATATACAAAGATACCAACACTCCTCGTGTTGCAAAATTGTATAGTCTCTTCAGCAAGAGATTCACCAAATAAAGTAAAGAAAGAGTATGCAACAATATCACCTATAGCCTTGATAATTGATGGAATTATTGCGCAAGGAAGGAGATTGAATCTCCAAGGTTCTGGATGGAACTTGTAGTAGAACAAACTTGAAGATTAGACGTTCTATGGAGGAAAAATTTCTGCAGAGGTTCATATAAGAAAATCTGAAAATCACTAACTTTCTAGAGAGAGAAAGTAAACTTAAGAAAAGAGAAAGAAAGTGAATTTTTATGTGTTTTAGGCAGGGGTCTGGGGGTCTATTTATAGTCCAAAAAGGTAGTTTTTGAAAGTTGGGCAACTGCCTAAAATTTCAAAAAATTCTGGGAAGTTTTTCTATTAGTCGACTAATATGAGTGACTGGTCGACTAATTAGAACTGTTCACTCGAATTCTGGCTGTTGAGGTATCCTTTTAGAAAGTAACTTCCAAATCCGGAAAGAAACTTCTGTAAATGGATATAAAATGACAAGAAGTAGCTATTTATGGCAGTTCTAACTTCCAGAAATAAAATAAATTATTTAAATGATAAATCATTTAAAATAACTGATTTGAAAATCGACTGGTAAACTAACAAAGTCTTTTAGTCGACTAGAAATATGAAATTTTATAAATTTGTGGGAAAATGATCATAGAGACTTAAATAACGGGTCTGATTAAGTTTTAGGACAAAAATATTTTAATATTAAAATTAGTCGATTAGCATTAAGGGTTGGTCGACTAATGGGATTTTTGACGTGATTTTTTGAGGGTTGTTCGACAAAAATATTTTAATATTAAAATGATACGATTTTTTTGTCTAATTTTGGCTTCTCTTATTTTTCAGTTGAAGATGGTGATCTTTCGGTTCCAACAGACATTTTTGCGTATTATTCTGACCTAGGGGCTATTTTCTAATTTTTCTGGAATATATGTAAGTTTTTATTAAATGATGTGATTTTTGGCTTAATTTTGTCATCTCTTATTTTTCAGTTAAAGATGGCAATCTCCTGGTTCCAACAGTCATTTTTACGGATTTTTCTTAGCTCGGGGCTATTTTTAGGATATAAAAATCTTTATATTAAATGATATGATTTTTATATTCTAATTTTTTCTTCTCTTATTTTTCAGTTGAAGAAGGCGATCTCCCAGTTCCAACGAACTTTTTTGCGGATTTTCCTGAGCTCCGGGCTATTATCTACATTTTATTAAAGATATGGATCTCTTTATTAAATGACAAAACTTTTATAGCCTAATTTTGTCGTCTCATATTTTTTCAGCTGAAGATGGCGAGCTCCAACTTCCAACGGATATTTTTTGCGGATTTTTTTAGCTTTAGGATTTTTTTCAACATTTTCTGGAAGATATGAATTTTTTAATTAAATGATATGATTTTTTGGCCTAATTTTGTCTTCTCTTTTTTCAGTTGAAGATGGCGATCTCACGGTTCCTAGGGACATTTGTGCGTATTTTTCTGAGCTCAGTGCTATTTTCTACATTTTTGGCAGATATGTATCATTTTATTAAATGAAATGATTTTTAGCCTAATTTTAGTTAATGATGGCGATTTTCCGTTTCCAACGGACATTTTTTCAGATTTTTCTTAAATCTGAAAAATCTTTATATTAAATGATATGATTTTTATATCCTAATTTTGTCTTCTCTTATTATTCAGTTGAAGATGGCGATCCCCCGATTCTAAAGGATATTTTAATGATTTTTTTGTGCTCGGGGCTATTTTTCTACATTTTCGGGAAATTATTGATCTATTTATTAAATGATATGATTTTTACATATATTTTCTTTTATTATTTTTTTCAATTGAAGATGGCGATCTTCCGGTTCCAACGAACATTTTTGCAGGTTTTTCTGAGCCCTGGGCTGTTTTCTGCATTTTCGGAAAGTTATGTATCTTTTTATTAAATGATATGATTTTTATAGTCTAAGTTTGGCTTCTCTTATTTTTAGTTGAAGATTGCGTTCTCCCGGTCCCAACGGACATTTTTGCGTATTTTTTGAGCTAGGTACTATTTTCTACATTTTATGGAAGATATAGAACTTTTTATTAAATAATATGATTTTTATAGCCGACATTTGTCTTCTCTTATTTTTTTAAGTTGAAGATGTCGATCTCCTGGTTCCAACAGACATTTTTCCAGATTTTTCTTAGCTTGAGTCTATTTTTCTACATTTTCTTGAAGATATGTATTTTTTACGAAATGAAATGATTTTTGGCCTAATTTTGTCTTCTCTTTTTTTACTTTGAAGATGTCGATCTCCGTGTTCCAATGGGCATTTGTACGGATTTATTTTGAGTTATGTGTTATTTTCTACAATTTTTGGATAATATGAATCTATATATTAAATGATATGATTTTTATAACCTAATTTTGTCATCTCTTATATTTTAGTTGAATATGGCGATCTCCTGGTTCCAAGTGACATATTCTGCCGATTTTTTTGAGCACGGTGCTATTTTCTACATTTTCGAGAAGTTATGGATCTTTTTATTAAATGATATGATTTTTTGGCCTAATTTTGTCTTCTCATATTTTTCAAATGAAGATGGCGATCTCCGGGTGCCAACTGACATTTTTGCAGATTTTCTAAGTTTGGAGCAATTTTTCTACATTTTATGGAAGATATGGATCATTTTATTAAATGATATGATCTTTTGGCCTAATTTTGTCTTCTCTTATTTTTCTGTTGAAGATGGTGTTCTCTCGGTTCCTACGGATTTTTTTGCGGATTTCTTTGACGTAGCGGCTATTTTCTTCATTTTGAAAGATATGGATCCTTTCTTTATATAATTTGGTTTTAAGCCTAATTTTTTCTTCTTTAATTTTTCAGATTAAGTTGGCGAACTCCCGGTTCCAACATACATTTTTGCGATTTTTTCTTAGCTAATGGCTATGTTCTAATTTTTCTGTAAGATATGTTTCTTTAAACTAAAAGATAGTATTTTTCTAGCCTAATTTTGTCTTCTCTTATTTTTTTTGTTGAAGATGGTGATCTCCCGGTTCAAACAGACATTTTTTTTTCGGATTTTACTTAGCTCGGAGCTATTTTCTGTATTTTCTGGAAGATATGCATGTTTTAGTTAAAAGATATAATTTTTTTGCCTAATTTTGTATTCTCTTATTTTTCAATTGAGGACATCGATCTCTCTGTTCCAACAAATATTTTCATACATTATTCTGAGCTCGAAGCTATTTTCTACATTTTCTGGAAGATATGGATCATTTTATTAAATGATATGATTTTTTGGCCTAATTTTGTCTTCTCTTACTTTTTAGATGAAGATGGCGATCTGCACATTCCAACGGACATTTTGCGGATTTTTCTTAGCTCTGGGTTATTTTCTACATTTTCTGTAAGATATCTTTAGATTAAATGATATGATTTTTATAGCCAAATTTTGTCTTCTCTTATTTTTTAGTTGAAGATGATGATCTCCTGATGAACATTTTTGTAGATTTTTTTGAGCTCAATGTTATTTTCTATATTTTCTTGAAGATAAGGATCTTTATAATAATTGATTTGATTTTTGTTGCCTAATTTTGTCTTCTCTTATTTTTCGATTGCTGTGGCGATCTTTTTATTAAATGATTTGATTTTTTGGCCTTATTTTTTGTCTTCTCTTATATTTCAGTTGGAGATGGCGATCTCTCGTTTCCAACAGACATTTTCTCGGATTTTTCTAAAATTCGGACTATTAATCACATATTTTGGAATGTATGGATCGTTTTATGAAATGATATCATAGAAGACAAAATTAGGCCAAAAATGTTTGTTGAACCTGGGAAATCGCCATCTTCAACTGAAATACAAAAGAAAAAAAATTCGGAACCGGGAAATTGCCATCTTCATCTGTAAAAATGTCCGTAGTAACCAGGTATCGCCATTTTCAACTGATAAGATTTTTATTTATCATTTTTTGAGCTTGGTGCTATTTTCTACATTTTAAGATATATATATATTAATTGATAAGATTTTTATAGCCTAAATTTGTCTTCTCTTATTTTTCAGTTGAAGATGTTGATCTTTCTATTAAATGATATAATTTTAAGCCTAATTTTGTCTTCTTTTATATTCTAGTTGAAAATGGCGACTCTCGGTTCCAACGGACATTTTTGCAGATTTTTCTGACCTTTGTGCTATTTTCCACATTGTTGGAAGATTAGTATCATTTTGTTAAATGATATGATATTTTGGCCTAATTTTGTCTTCTCTTATTTTTCAGTTGAAGATGGTGATCTCTTGGTTCCAACAGACATTTTTACAGATTTTTCTTAGCTTGGGGCTCTTTTCTACACTTTTGGAAAATAAGAATCTTTATATTAAATGATATGATTTTAATATCCTAATTTTTCCTTCTCTTATTTTTCAGTTGAAGATGGCGATCTCCCAGTTTCAACGAACATTTTTGCGGATTTTTCTGAGCTCCAAGCTTCTTTCTACATTTTATTAAATATGTGGATCTCTTTATTAAATGACAAGACTTTTACAGCCTAATCTTGTCTTCTCATATTTTTTCAGTTGAAGATGGCGATCTCCAGGTTCCAACAGACATTTTTGCAGATTTTTCTTAGCTTTAGGCTTTTTTCAACATTTTCTAGAAGATATGAATCTTTTTATTAAATGATATGATTTTTTGACCAAATTTTGTCTTCTCTTTTTAAGTTGAAGATGGCGATCTCACGATTACAACGGACATTTGTGCGTATTTTTCTGAGCTTGATACTATTTTCTACATTTTTGGCAGATATGTATCATTTTATTAAATGAAAGATTTTTAGTCTAATTTTATCTTCTCTTATTTCCCAGTTGATGTGGCGATTTTTTGGTTCCAATGGACATTTTTTTTCAGATTTTTTTGAACTTCGAGCCATTTTCTGCATTTTCTGCATGATATGAATCTTTATATTAAATGATATGATTTTTATATCCTAATTTTCTCTTCTCTTATTATTCAGTTGAAGATGATGATCCCCCGGTTCTAAAGGATATGTTTACCGATTTTTGAGCTCGGGGCTATTTTTCTACATTTTCGGAAAGTTATTGATCTATTTATTAAATGATATGATTTTTTACTCAATTTTTTCTTCTATTATTTTTTCAGTTAAAGATGGTGATCTTCCTGTTCGAAGAACATTTTTGTGGATTTTTCTGAGCTCTAGGATATTTTTCTACATTTTTGAAAAGTTATGTATCTTTTTATTAAATGATATGATTTTTATAGTCTAAGTTTGGCTTCACTTATTTTTAGTTGAAAATGGCGATCTCCCGGTTCCAACA
>JAULAV010001340.1:0-14584 GCA_030789695.1 Scilla litardierei | reverse complement strand
ACCCGCCCTGCATCAGTTGCGGCCTATTTTGCAAAATGTCAAACTCCAACCAGGTGCTGATCGGTGGGAGTGGATTCAGGGGGATTCTTTTCAGTTTCAGCATGCCTGGGAGGGGGTTCGCACACCAGGTACTATCTTTGCCTTCCATAAGCTTGTTTGGTATCCCGGCCACATTCCAAAGATGTCCTTAGCACTCCTAAGAGCTTTCAGAGGTAAAATGCTTATTTGAGATATGATTCGGAGATGGGGTCTTAACACACCAGTTAATTATGTTTTGTGTACTGGAAACAATGAGGAGAATGTGGAACATCTGTTCTTTAACTGCTGCTATTCTAGATATATACTGGAACGGGCTTTGCTTAAGCTCAATATTCAAACGCACATTGGAGGTAATATGGAGGATATTGGAAATTACTGCCTAACGCATTTTGGAGGGAAAAGTGGCCTAAGTATACTTGGTAAAACTGTCCTTGCGGCGTCAGTATGGCACCTCTGGAGGGAGAGAAATAGGAGAATCTTTGAAAATATTGAAAGGTGCAAAACAAAACTCTTCGAGGAGATTGCTGCAGATGTCAGAGTGGCTATGCGAGATCAGGAGCCAACGGATGAGGGTGAAGCGACTATATTTGCTAACTGGATGTTCAGAGACAATGGTTGATCCCCTTAGCTACACTGGATATTTATTGTTTATGGTTGATATTTTGTGTTATTTGGTGTTGGGCATGGGTCTTTTTCGGTACCCTTTGTTTTGGTGTAGGAGGCTCTGGCTGAGGGACTTATTGTAGGTAGTGACGACGCTTGTGTCCGCTCCTATCTCTATTGGTACCTCAATCGGCGCCCTCCCTACTTTGTTGTAACATATTGTACATTCATTCCTCAATAAAGATCACAGCTAACTTTTCAAATATATATATATATACTATATATATATATATATATATATATATATATATATATATATATATATATAAGGAGGCAACACATACTATTATTACAGAAAGTACATAACCACATAACCACATAGCCAAAGAGAGGACTACACACCAGCGTCAAGTACAAAGTGAAATTAACTCAACTATACATGAGAAGTACTACAAGCCACCAACATATACCACAGCTACAAAAGACAACTCGCTCACCACTCGAGCCAACTCACAACACAAGACACAGCCCAAAAAGAGTGGTGTCCCCAAGTCAATAACTCACGTCTGAGAAATCTCCTGAGGGAGATTCTGCTCTGGTGTCACCTGCTTAAGACCTGAAAAGTAAAATGAGCACGTCAAAACATGCCCAATAGGAAACTAACTAGGGTAGTAGGAGTTATGAGTGTAATGGCAAATAAAAGTACAAGCAACCAAAGTAAAGAGTACTACACACAAGTTCCAACAACAACACATATAAAGTTCCTTATTTGCAGATGTTAGTGACTCTTTGGAAGCCTGCGTATCACCTAAAGATAAGGGCATCGACCTCACCCCAAATTTGGGGTGAATATAGCACACGACGCAGTGGACACGGGCACTGTATGCTGGGCCTCTCAGCTCCCCCGTCCCTGGCAGGAGTGAGGCTCTCCACATAATAACAAAACCTCCGTATGTCCCCTCCACTTCCGGTAAAGACGAGTGGGAATAAATATCACATATCACATATCTCTTTCCCCAACTTCTCAGTCCAGCCCCTTATAGTTAAGTTATACCCAAACTTTTCACATCCCCATGCCGGGATGTTCACCTGCCTTAGAGCAGATCGAGACATCCCAATTGACATGTCATGTGTCATGATCTTCAATGAACATGCACAATTTCTCAAATGTAATACATGGCACACAAGTTATAATGGTCATTTCCAAGTTTCTTCCATTTCAAATTCATTTGGGCATTTTAACAAACATATGGCAGTTGCCATGTAAATGAAAGGTGTCACACCATCAATTTTTGTAACAAATCCCATTATTAAACTTTCTTAAAGGTCTCAACAACATTCATGCATGTTAAATGGAAAATTTAACAACATCACAAATTCAACTTCACCCAAAACAGTTCAGCTTGCTGAAATTTGCAGAAACAGCTACAAAGTCATCACATTTAATCAATTTCTCTTATGAATTTGACAAAAATCACTGAATGAAAGTTGGAGATATAATAGTCATGGGTTCACCCATAGAACTTCATGCAGAAATGTGGACTAGGCAATTTATGGTGATTTATTTGGTGCAGCATGACCAGACTGTTTTTCAGACAGAATTCTGGGTCTATATTAAAAGTCAATTTTAGGCATGTTGCAGCCAGAAATTCGAAATATGAGCACTGTGCTGAATTTGTACATAAACTTGTTAAATTTTCAACGAGACTAAGATCGGTAAATTCCATAGAGCGTGCAGGTAATAATCTCCATTTTTCTAAACTGTGTTCAGTTTGACAGAATTCCAGACATGTTGCAAACATTGAATTTTTACTCATGCTTATTGAACTTAATATACGTCATATTTTATATGAAACTGGGGTAGAACTTCAAGATCTACATCTACATATTTTTTTCAGAAAGTAAATCAAACTACAGAGACCAGAATTGAAGAAGAAACACAAAACAAAAATTCTGGATTTCATGAGAGGGTAATTAGCTAAGAAAACAAAGGAAAAATGTCATCTTTTTGATCTATTGCACATATAATCCATGAATTCAAGGTTATGAGCAATCAAACTACACCAC
Source organism: Scilla litardierei (assembly GCA_030789695.1). NCBI lineage: Eukaryota > Viridiplantae > Streptophyta > Magnoliopsida > Asparagales > Asparagaceae > Scilla > Scilla litardierei. The sequence goes on along the minus strand of JAULAV010001340.1, from coordinate 11,875 downwards.
AACAACATCATAACCCTAAATTAAAATTCTCAAACCAAGATTAGTTTCCTACCTCAAAGGAATCCCTTTCTCCTTCTCTTCTCTTTCTCTTCTTTCCACCTTTCTTTCTCTTGAAAAGCTATGGTTTTTCTTGAAATTTTTGGAAGCAAAAATTAGGGTTAGGAGTGTTGAAGAAATGAAAAAGGGGAGAGGGGGAGTTCGGCCACTTATAGAGGGGAAAAGAGGAGATATGAAAGGAAAAGAAAAAAATGAAGAAAGTTAAAGAAAGAGAGAATTTTCCTACAAAAATATATAGCACCAGAACTCTCTTAGGATAAGCATGCATATGTCAAAATGAATTTAATACCCTTCCAAAATTACCCCTCAAGTTTCAAGTATTTACAAGTTTGCCATTACTTTATGCACACACAACTTTAGTATTTACAAGTATTCTCGAGTCGTTTTCCCACAATTTAAACTTACTCGATGAGACGTGACGATTCTCACTCTTGACGGGAGACGTTTCTATTTTTATTTTCGTCGTCCGACGTCGAATCTGAGATCCGTCTTCTTAGTTAGCTCACATTCGTCGCCACGATCACCACGGTATTTATTTCATAATTTTTGGAGTTTATTTGACCACTTTTATAATTTTTACAAGTTTTATATTATTTTTAATAATTAATTTATAAATTATTTTCGACCAAATAAAATTATTTTATAAATTTTAATTTAGGGTTATGATGTTGTTGTGGTGTAGTTTGATTGCTCATAACCTTGAATTCATGGATTATATGTGCAATAGATCAAAAAGATGACATTTTTCCTTTGTTTTCTTAGCTAATTACCCTCTCATGAAATCCAGAATTTTTGTTTTGTGTTTCTTCTTCAATTCTGGTCTCTGTAGTTTGATTTACTTTCTGAAAAAAATATGTAGATGTAGATCTTGAAGTTCTACCCCAGTTTCATATAAAATATGACGTATATTAAGTTCAATAAGCATGAGTAAAAATTCAATGTTTGCAACATGTCTGAAATTCTGTCAAACTGAACACAGTTTAGAAAAATGGAGATTATTACCTGCACGCTCTATGGAATTTGCCTATCTTAGTCTTGTTGAAAATTTAACAAGTTTATGTACAAATTTAGCACAGTGCTCATATTTCGAATTTCTGGCTGCAACATGCCTAAAATTGACTTTTAATATAGACCCAGAATTCTGTCTGAAAAACAGTCTGGTCATGCTGCACCAAATAAATCACCATAAATTGCCTAGTCCACATTTCTGCATGAAGTTCTATGGGTGAACCCATGACTATTATATCTCTAACTTTCATTCAGTGATTTTTGTCAAATTCATAAGAGAAATTGATTAAATGTGATGACTTTGTAGCTGTTTCTGCAAATTTCAGCAAGCTGAACTGTTTTGGGTGAAGTTGAATTTGTGATGTTGTTAAATTTTCCATTTAACATGCATGAATGTTGTTGAGACCTTTAAGAAAGTTTAATAATGGGATTTGTTACAAAAATTGATGGTGTGACACCTTTCATTTACATGGCAACTGCCATATGTTTGTTAAAATGCCCAAATGAATTTGAAATGGAAGAAACTTGGAAATGACCATTATAACTTGTGTGCCATGTATTACATTTGAGAAATTGTGCATGTTCATTGAAGATCATGACACATGACATGTCAATTGGGATGTCTCGATCTGCTCTAAGGCAGGTGAACATCCCAGCATGGGGATGTGAAAAGTTTGGGTATAACTTAGCTATAAGGGGCTGGACTGAGAAGTTGGGGAAAGAGATATGTGATATGTGATATTTATTCCCACTCGTCTTTACCGGAAGTGGAGGGGACATACGGAGGTTTTGTTATTATGTGGAGAGCCTCACTCCTGCCAGGGACGGGGGAGCTGAGAGGCCCAGCATACAGTGCCCGTGTCCATTGCGTCGTGTGCTATATTAACCCCAAATTTGGGGTGAGGTCCAGGCCCTTATCTTTAGGTGATACGCAGGCTTCCAAAGAGTCACTAACATCTGCAAATAAGGAACTTTATATGTGTTGTTGTTGGACCTTGTGTGTAGTACTCTTTACTTTGGTTGCTTGTACTTTTATTTGCCATTACACTCATAACTCCTACTACCCTAGTTAGTTTCCTACTGGGCACGTTTTGACGTGCTCATTTTACTTTTCAGGTCTTGAGCAGGTGACACCAGAGCAGAATCTCCCTCAGGAGATTTCTCAGACGTGAGTTATTGACTTGGGGACACCACTCTTTTTGGGCTGTGTCTTGTGTTGTGAGTTGGCTCGAGTGGTGAGCGAGTTGTCTTTTGTAGCTGTGGTATATGTTGGTGGCTTGTAGTACTTCTCATGTATAGTTGAGTTAATTTCACTTTGTACTTGACGCTGGTGTAGTCCTCTCTTTGGCTATGTGGTTATGTGGTTATGTACTTTCTGTAATAATAGTATGTGTTGCCTCCTTATATATATATATATATATATATATATATATATATATATATATATATATATATATATATATATATATATATATATATATGAAAAGTTAGCTGTGATCTTTATTGAGGAATGAATGTACAATATGTTACAACAAAGTAGGGAGGGCGCCGATTGAGGTACCAATAGAGATAGGAGCGGACACAAGCGTCGTCACTACCTACAATAAGTCCCTCAGCCAGAGCCTCCTACACCAAAACAAAGGGTACCGAAAAAGACCCATGCCCAACACCAAATAACACAAAATATCAACCATAAACAGTAAATATCCAGTGTAGCTAAGGGGATCAACCATTGTCTCTGAACATCCAGTTAGCAAATATAGTCGCTTCACCCTCATCCGTTGGCTCCTGATCTCGCATAGCCACTCTGACATCTGCAGCAATCTCCTCGAAGAGTTTTGTTTTGCACCTTTCAATATTTTCAAAGATTCTCCTATTTCTCTCCCTCCAGAGGTGCCATACTGACGTCGCAAGGACAGTTTTACCAAGTATACTTAGGCCACTTTTCCCTCCAAAATGCGTTAGGAAGTAATTTCCAATATCCTCCATATTACCTCCAATGTGCGTTTGAATATTGAGCTTAAGCAAAGCCCGTTCCAGTATATATCTAGAATAGCAGCAGTTAAAGAACAGATGTTCCACATTCTCCTCATTGTTTCCAGTACACAAAACACAATTAACTGGTGTGTTAAGACCCCATCTCCGAATCATATCTCTAGTAAGCATTTTACCTCTGAAAGCTCTTAGGAGTGCTAAGGACATCTTTGGAATGTGGCCGGGATACCAAACAAGCTTATGGAAGGCAAAGATAGTACCTGGTGTGCGAACCCCCTCCCAGGCATGCCAAAACTGAAAAGAATCCCCCTGAATCCACTCCCACCGATCAGCACCTGGTTGGAGTTTGACATTTTGCAAAATAGGCCGCAACTGATGCAGGGCGGGTTCATCAATCCAATCCCCAGAGTCCCAAAATTCATGAACCTTTTTTAGACTGGAATCAGCTGGTACATCATATAGATTTTTTAATGGCCCACAGTCTAGCCAATTGTCGTGCCAAAAGAGTGTTGATTTTCCATCTCTAACTTTCCTCTTGATTAGTTTGTGAGATATATTCCTGCAATTTAGCATATGCTTCCAGGTTCCAGACTGTGTGACTCCAGCTTTTGTCCCATAAAACTCTCCTCTATCATCATACCGTTTCTTCAAATGTTCCGCCCATATACTTCCAGATGTTAGATATCTCCAAGTAAGCCTGATTCCAGCCGCCACATTTAGGTCTTCCAGCAATCTGATGCCAACCCCCCCTTCAGACTTAGGAGTACAAATATCCTTCCACGCCCAAGATCTAGAATTCCCCCATATAAAACGCCTGCATTCAGATGTTATAGTTCGCAAAATAGTGTCACGACCCGCTTCCCTAAAATGGAGGCGAGACGTGAAAAGGTCCGCACGAGAGTGGAGCTGTGAAAACCACACAAGAGGAGAAAATCCACCAAAACATATATTATAATATATAAAATCCAGATACATGAAAAGCAGTCGTTACAAATAGAGAAAGGGATTTTAAATGCTTGCATCCAGAATGCAACCATACCATAGATTACTGTCCTCACAAGCTCAATGCGCCCTGAAATGGATAATAAGGATGAAGACCATCCCATCAAACGTTTCTTGCATTTATCCACAAGTCGGCTGTACATAGGGTACTTCGGGTATTTTGACGACAACGGCAATCCCAAATAGGTAGTAATGGTAGAAGCTAGTCGAATCCCCAGATAATCAGCTAAATCATTCTTTATCTTAACTCCCTTACTAAACAGAGCTGAACTCTTATCCCAATTTACTTGAAGACCAATGTAATTAGAGAACTCAAGAAGTAAACTTTTGATGCCCATAAAGGACTTCCTGTTGGCACGGCAGAAAACAAGGAGATCATCGGCAAATAGGAGATGGGAAATGGTACCTGATCGTTTCATAGGCTGAATAGTGCGCATAGTAATAGATTTCGCCATAAGGATGGAGAAAGCTTCCATTGTGATCACGAACAAGTAGGGGGATAAAGGGTCACCTTGACGAATGCCTCTGTTGCCTGTAAAATATCCTGCAGGCGATCCATTGACCATGACAGAGAAGCTGGCCGTAGATACACATTCTCGAATCCAGCTAATAAAAATATCAGGGAACCCCAACTAACGAAGGAAGAAATAGATAAACTCGCGGTTCACACTATCAAAAGCTTTTCGCAAATCCAATTTTAGGCACGCTCTCCCCCCCATGGGGTTACTGAAGTCTCTGATATATTCATGGGCTAGGAGACAGGAATCAGATAACAGCCTTCCTTTAAGGAAGGCAGCCTGGTTTGGAGAAATCAGCTCATGAATCACCACCTTTAATCTGTTACATATAACTTTGCTAATAATCTTGTATAGGACATTGCAGCAGGCAATGGGCCTATAATCAGAAAGACTTGAGGCATTCAGTTTTTTAGGAACCAGAGTCAGAAAGGTATGATTAATTTTGCGTAACATTTGACCTGATCTGAAGAAAGATTTAACAGCTGTAATTACCTCCTCCCCCAGAAGGTTCCAATTTTGTTGGAAAAAGTACCCATTGTAACCATCAGGCCCCGGAGCCTTGTCCGGCCCAATTTGAAATACCGCCGATTTGATTTCATCATCTAAGAACCTTCTGCACAACCACAACCACTCTGAAGCTTCACCAGTAAGAATACGCTTAGGGACTAGGTTAGGGAAACTGCTCAGGTAGTGGTCCTGTGTGTATAGCTCCTCAAAATATGCCGGTTCTTCCCTTCTCAGATCCTCATACATTCTACTTTTCATACCCGTAGCATCCACCAAATGCCCAAGATTATTATACCCATCCCTAACCTTCATAGCAGTGTAAAAAATTTGGTGTTCCTGTCACCTAGAGAAAGCCAGTCTAGGCGACTTTTTTGGCGAAACATTTCTTCCTCCAGCCCCATAGCAATAGATAACTCCTTAAGAAGTTTCTGCTCCTTATCTTGAAGTGTAGAGTCATAATTCAAAGTGGGATCATTTCGGATTGATTCAATATCTTTCCGCAGCTTATTGACGAGATTTCCAGCATGATGGTCAGCCGCCCATGCCTTTAACTGTGGCTTAAGCCTCTTTAGCTTAAGAGCAAGACAGTACATAGGGGTGCCAGTACATCTTCCAGCCCAACTTTCCTCTACTAGGTCTTTAAACCCAGTGCACTTAATCCAATAATTAAAGAATTTAAAAGGCTTCGGGGAAGATGGTACCTGGGAGTGAAGATTAACTACCATAGGTGAATGGTCGCTGGTATGAGGTCCAGATAAGTAACATAAGATTCCGGGAGCAAATGATTCCAGTCAGCATTACAGAATATTCGATCTAGATGAGCCGCAACTCTAGCATCCCCCTTGCGATTGTTACACCAACTAAGATTGGTTCCAACACCTTTGATTTCATGTAGCTGGCATCGCATAATACAATTACTGAAATCTCGGACAGAGCTCTCCTCCAATTTCCGCCCTCCAATCTTGTCATTGGAAAATAGCACGCTGTTAAAATCACCTCCCACTAGCCAAGGCCCACTATTACAGACCCGGCTATCCATGAGCAGACCCTCCCATAAGTCCTTTCTCTCCACCAAAGTGTTGCGACCATATACACCAGTTATAGTACAGACAAAGCCACCCGCATTAGTACATTGTGCCGAGATATGCTGTGGAGAGCTGGATAGTAATTTGCCCTGCCAAACAGATGGGTTAAGACCAATGATGATTCTCCCTCCTGAAGCTAGATCAAAGTTATCAAACGAGAGCCAATTTTTGGGAATTACTGCCTTCTGATAGGAAAGAGAAGTCTTTAACTTAGTCTCCAAAAGAATCAATACTGATGGATTTAATAACTTAACTCTGTCACGCAGATCCCGTCTACGGACTGAATTATTTAGCCCACTAGCATTCCATATGAATATAGTCATTTAGATGGATTTACATGCTTAGGCAGAAGCACTCCCCCTGCAACCTGGAGCTCCTCCTTGTGGTTCCCGCTGACTGGGCAACCTCAAACTTCTCCACTGTTTTTAATTTCTCCACTTCGCCAGCAAGAATTCCCTCCTCGGGGTCCCAATCTGGGTTATCAATGGCCAGTTGCTCCGGAATTTTATCACTTTCATGCTCCAGGCAATCAAACAGAAGTGAGGGTAGGGGCCTATAGTTAGTACATTGGTCATTAACAGCAGCAACATGAGGAAATGTTCCAGTAGAGTCCGAAGTAGCCAACTCACCCGCCTCATTGCGTTCAATCCCCGCAACCCCATTAGCAGCACACAATTCCGCATCCACAGTTGGAATAGAATTGTCCTGCGAGCTCACTAGGGGTATGTGATCTGTAATCTGGTCCCCAATAGGACCAATAGCCACAGTTGTACTGGTATTGGTCATAGAACTTTGATCCTCAGAAATTTTACACAAAGCCTCACTCGGAAATACAGCATCTCCACCATCCTCATTTACACTAACATCATCATGTTGCGCCAAAGTCCCAGGCGTAGCCTTGACATGTCCCACTTCTTTCTCTCCCATAATTTCACCCACCTCTTTAGCCATGGCTTGGATTGAAGGGAGCTTCACTGGGCACTGAGAATCCGAATGTCCAAAGCAAACACAGTGTTTGCATCTCGGGGGGTCCCCTTCGAATTTCACATCAATTGAAAGTATTTTCCCTCCATCTAGTTCAACATCAACAGAATTTGGAAGTGGACTGCTTGCAGAAACTTCCACCAAGCATCTCGCATATGTTATTCTTTCATTATACGCCGTTGCACGATCCAAGCATAAAGGGGTTCCTATAACAGAGGCAATTATATTTAGAGCCTCTAGGTTCCATAAATATAACGGAACGCCATGTAATTGTACCAAGACAGGGATACTGGTCAGAATGTCACGTTCGTGACTCATGTGTGGACTCCATCTTTTAAGAACTACTAAACGGCTTTCGAATAACCATGGACCCCCTTGTAGTATCCGTTCGCATTCCTCCGGGGATTCAAATCTAAAATAGAAAAATCCGTTTTCTTTGCTATACACTTGAACCCTCATCTTGAGCTTCCATAGTCTTTCAATCCAATTGACAATTTGTCCATAGAAGGGGATATCTCCAAGAACATAACCAACGAGTGTATGTTTCCATTTCTCAGCACCCCTCTCTACTATACCCCCAGGCATTTTTGCACAAATGGTACCATCCTCCCTGATCTTGGGTGGCACAAGGGTCATAGCCATCGCCTGTTCAATAATAATAATAATAATAATAATAATAATATATATATATATATATATATATATATATATATATATATATATATATAAAATAAAATCCCGCTTACTGTTCAATATATATATATATGTGTGTGTGTGTGTGTGATGTATGATCCCAGTATTCGCAGTGGCCTGCTTATAGTGTGTTTTCTTTTCACGCTTGGTGTAATACCGCGGCTTGTCAGGCTCCATCCTCTTTTTCCTCGGTATGGGACGTCATATAAGGTATATGTGAGAATGTGGCATGACAACTAGGGTCGTTCGGTGGCGAGGGATGAGGCCCCTTCGACTTACAGTTGACGACGGTCGAGGGTCGTTCATGTTGGGGATGTATGCCCTCAGTTCATTTGTATTTGATGCAAATGATTTTTTTATAATAGATGTGGGAATTTTGCAAATGATGCAATGAAAATTAAATGTGTCGTAAAATGTTTACATGCATATTTAATAAAATAAACACGTGGAAATGGTTACTTGGATGACAGGATCGTCCTGGTCTAAACGCAGGTTCAAATTGTTGGATACAACGTGTAGTTGGATACAACGATCGATGATTTTGTGTTTGATGATAACAAACGTGGGTGAACGATTTAATATGTGGGCTAAGTGTTTTAGGAATGGCACTCTCGTAGATACGCAAAGGAAAGCTAAGTAAAAGTGATGGAGAATGTGTCATGCATTAGCCACGTGAACTAAGTCAAAGATGGAGACAATGGCTACAAATATTGGACTAAGTCAAAGATGGGAAGATAAGGAGGAAATCAATTCAAATCCATATTTGAATTGATTCAAATCAATTGGTGCAATATTCAAATCCTAAAGCCATGCAAATTGAAGACTTGGTCAATGTCACGCCCCGCTTCCCAAAAATATGGAGGCGAAGCGTGAGAAGGTCCGCTCAGACTTGAAGCTACAAAGCTGCAAGTCCGATAAGCGTCGATCAAATTTAAAGCTGCAGGTCCTTGCAACGCTAACGAAACAAAGATAATAATAATTAAATGAGACAAAAGAAATATCTCAGAATATCCATAAAATAAGTTTCCAACATCGCAGAAAAGCCCCCCAGGCTAAAAGAAAAAGAGACTAAAGACCCAAACATGGCCAACGAAAGTACAAAGTACAAAACATCGGTGCTACGCACCAACAACTAACAAAAGGCCTAAAACAAAATAAAGCTCATCAAGACTCAAAGAAAGGTCACCGGTGTCCACCAAAATCCTCCTGGGCAATCATGGACTCAGACTCAGCGTCAGCAAAACACCACGTACACAGCAACGGTCTCTGGCTCAGGTCTAACTTGTGACACCCAAAGAGAAAGGGCACATGTCAGCAAGTCTGGAAGACTTGTGCAAGTGAAACTGAAAGTACAAGTAAGAGCAACCTAGCAGTTCTAGCATGATGCAATGACATGGCAGTTAAAGTATGAGTGCAGCAGGTAAAGTAAAGTAAAGTAAAGTAAAGTACGAGCATGGCATGGCATGGCAGGGATGACAAGTATTACATGAATCATTCACAAGACAAGTACAAGACAAGGAAAGTAAGCACCTCGTGCACAGAGATTCCGTCTTTTGGCTAGAGGGCTGATCAGGCCACTCCTAAGCTCAAGCGAACGTTTATCCCTACCCCTCCACGTGTGTCGAGCCAGGGCCTTACCCCCGAACGGTAATGCTCGCTTCTGGATCATGAGCCAGGAAGTGTTTTTAAACAAGTATGGCCTAGGGGTGCACCTAGCCAGGGACACGGAAACACGGATTTGTACAAGTATTTTGTAGCGTGTGCTACGATGCAATAATCAAGTTGGATGACATGTAAGATGCAATGCATGGCAGTTAAAAGTACGTACAGTTTAAGGAAAGTAAACGTGACAGTTTAGTATGCATGAACAACAAGTTTAAAGGGTTGGATCTAGCTTCGTTGTCAAGCTAGATCAATTAGGTGACGGATCTAGTTTCGTTGTCAAACTAGATCAAGTAGGCGTCTAGCCAGCTATCATTTCACTGACTAGTCTCTTTTACGCTAAAAACAAGGAAGTGGCCTAAAAACATGGCCCTACACAAGAGTTGGCAAGTTTCACTTGCCTGCAAGTACGACGTCTGAGCACACCGTCCAATGAGTCCAAAATCACAATTATCCTACGTGCACAAGTCCACCGGCCTACATCCGTTTTATTAATCTTGATTAGTGATTGCTAAAACATTTAAAATACTTTAAAATACTGATTTTTAATCTTGGTTAGCATGCAATTTGGTTGGGGGTCCTAGGGGTGCAAAGCGTTACCTCAACACGACGCGAAAGCTACACCGGCGTCGGGTAGCGACACCGGGGGTTGGAATAAAAGATCGCGCTCCAAGTCCAGATTCCAATTAGATTCCTCGCTGGAAATTTCAGAGCAAATAACTCGGGCGACGATTCCAGATTCCAAAGCTAGCATGTGCGACGACGGGCTACGACGTGTGACGACGTCGTACGCGGCAAGTCGTCGAAGAGAACGTACCAAAGTGGGGCCCACAGTAGTCCTAGGGGCCTTTGGGGAACCCACAATAACTCTGGAGAACTTGGGGGGCCCACGGTGGCAAGCGGTGCGACGGGTGCGGGGTTGCGACAAGTGGCTCTCGGTCGTACAGCCTCGGTGCGGGGAGATTTCTCGGTCAGACACGCTGGGCGGCGCTGTTGCAGCGTTGGGGGTGTGCAGCAGCTCGGGTGCGGGCGTTTCCTTCGGTCAGACCGATAGGGACCGTCGGTCGTGCGCTTGGGATGCGAGGCTGCGGTGTGCAAAGCTTGGGCGCTCGGTCACAGCGGGCGGGGCGATCGGTCAGACACGGAGCGGAGCGGGGCGACGAGGCGGGCGTCGGTGCGGAGTGCTTGTGCGGAGCGGGGCCTCGGTCCGACCGAGGGCTTCTCTCGGTCAAGCGGGGGAACGGGCGTGGGCGGCTGCTGTAGCGGGCAGAGCGGCTTGGGTGCGGGCGAGGCGACCGGTCAGAGCGGGCGGATGCGGTGGGTTTTCTCGGTCGTGCGGGGGGCTGAACGTCGCAACGTTGCGACGATTCGTCGCAACGTCCAATTTCAAGTTTGGAAGAGGCTAGGGCTAATTTCTTTGGAAAATAGGTCTTGCTAGGGGTTGCTTATATAGTGTAGATGGGTTGACTTGGTCTAGGGCTAAATCTAATAGGATTAGAAGTTCAAAAAGATTTAAAATTTGAAATTCAATTACTCCAACTCATCCAAGGGTTTGACCTGGTCCAAATGAGCTGGAAATTGGCTCAAAAATTCTTTAAAACGTTTAAAACTCAAATAAATTTTATTTGGTCGAAAATAATTTATAAATTAATTATTAAAAATAATATAAAACTTGTAAAAATTATAAAAGTGGTCAAATAAACTCCAAAAATTATGAAATAAATACCGTGGTGATCGTGGCGACGAATGTGAGCTAACTAAGAAGACGGATCTCAGATTCGACGTCGGACGACGAAACTAAAAATAGAAACGTCTCCCGTCAAGAGTGAGAATCGTCACGTCTCATCGAGTAAGTTTAAATTGTGGGAAAACGACTCGAGAAACGTCGTTCCAAAATAGTGCCACTATTTAATACTCTCAGAGACGTTCACAACGGCATATCACACAAAAGTGTTCACCAACAAACAAAGTCTAAAACAAACACGTGCACGGCCAAAAGTACGTGCACGAAAAACGTACCACGAAAAGTGGTCGTTACAGTCAAAGATGGAGAGATATGGATAATCTAATGCAAATAAATATTGGAGTTTAAATGAGATCTTATATGTAATCCTATAGAAATTCCAATTCCATAGCCATCTGTTAAGGCCAAATTGACCGAGACAGTTGTCAGGCTGACGTAGGACCTCGGGGCTGAGTTGGAGCCATGTCAGCCGATGGAGTGGGACCCTCAGTTGGCAGAACCGGGGGCGGGTGTTGGTAGTTGATGATGGTATAGTGCTCAATCAATCTTCGAGCAACGGTTGCGTCAATCGTTCGAGGATAGGAAACTTAACGACAACCTTCGATGCTGGATGATGACCG
>JAULAV010001339.1:0-24992 GCA_030789695.1 Scilla litardierei | reverse complement strand
ACCCAACATACTGCCCCTAAACCCCCCTCGCATATTTCTGCATTTCACGATCACATTTTATTTGCTAGCACTGTCATGTCTAGCTTGGGGGACGTCTATTTTGGTGTGTTGTCGTGTTTTGTTGTTTTTCTCATTTTTGTGTGTGCTTGTTTTTCCCCTTTTGAGTGTCGTGTCGTGTGGTTTTATTTCTATTTTCGTGTCGTGTGGTTTGATTTTGATCTTTCTTTATTTTCAGTTTCATCTCTGTGTTTTCCTTGTTTTCATTTCTTTTTGTGTCGGTGCGTACCCCGCCCCCATCTTCATTGCCCTCCCGTACTCACTCATATTGCATTGAGGGCAATGCAAGCTTCAGCTTGGGGGAGTCGCACTGTGTGCGTCATTTGAATCCTTCTTTTTCGTTTTTGAGTCGTTTTCATCATGTTTTTTTATTTTTTTCTTTTTTTCTCTTCTCTTCTTTTCATCTCTTTCTCCTAGAGATGAACCCTATGACGAATCGCCTCAAAATCACACACACCTAGCATGGCATCGATAATCACACTCACTGACCCTAGGATTTCGAGTTCTCTTGCATTTCACGCATCGTGGGTCTACTTAGCTTTTTGTGAGTCGTGCGTCGTGCCTAGCTATTTGGTGTGCTTCTACTTTGTGGTTTTACTTTATACACCTGTCTAGGAATGACCCCTAGATTATCATGCTTCGATTTGAATACGTGGTATTTATTTTCTCTGTCTGCTTCTGCATGCTATATATATATCGTGTACTTCATTTCGCATGTGTCGGGATTCCACAATTAAGGACTAGGATAACCCATTCAGCCTATGCTCTATTTAGCGAGAATAGTTTCCTTTGCCCAAGTGTTTAGATTTCGACTTCTTTTTTGTTTTACTTGGTGCAAATCCCCTCGTAGTGTACCATTCTCCCACTTGGGAGAGTACACATGTGTATAGCCAAAAACCCAAAAATCCAAAAAAAGGAGAAAAGAAAAGAAAAACCCAAAAAGAAAAGAAAAGAAAAATTTTGTATAGCCAAAAGCCAAAAAAAACAAATACCCAAAACCAAAAAAAAAATTTCAAGTGTGAATATTTTTCCTATCTACCGAGAATAAAGGGAAGGCGAGAATTTGCACCGAGTGTTCTACTCCACATCATCTCAACCCCCATCGTTTTCGAAAACACTTGGCTTAGGAACTTTTTAGCTAGTATCTAGGCTATAGTGGCGTGATTTCCTTAACCCTAGTTGTGGAATCCCCGATGCATGATACGCTTCTATACTTATACTCTTCTCATGCATGCTTGAACTAATATTCACCGCAATTTCAAATTCGAATCGGTATTTGGGTCATTTCCTGGATTTGCGTATATGAGCTCATAGCACATTGTAGAAAGCGACACCATTTGCTAGCACACGACCGCACTCACTCGCGCTTCACCGCGTGGGCCCATGACACTTATTTGGACTCGTTTTCCTAGGTTTAGTGATGTGATTTGACGTTTGCTTGCTTGGTGTGTCGTTTTTGATTTTGTTGGCTCTGACGGACGATCTAGGATATAGAGTTTTCTTTTTCTCTCTTTCTCTCTATTTTTCCCCTCCGAGCTCCTACTCTCACTCGTCTTCCTCGAGGATGAGGAAGAGTTCAGCTTGGGGGATTTTGACGTGCGTTTATATTTCTTATATTCACGCACGTTTTCTTTTGTGTTTCTCCGTATTTTCCGCCGTCTTTTATTCGTTTTCTCGTATTTTCTCGTTTTCTTTCACTTTTCTTTGTTTCTCCATGTTTGCAGGAGATTGCCCGCATAGGGGACGTTTAACGACGATATCTCAAGTCCCCGGAGCAACGGGAGGAGTCACGCGTGATCCAGGGGGTCAAACGACGAAGATTACATCTTTCAGCCCCTCACCCGGTCAGTTGGTCATCTCCAACCGATTGGGTGATGCACGCGTGCACCACCCGGTCTCAGCCGGAGCTCAAGTGGAAGTCACCCGACCGGTTCACAGGCCGGCTCAACGGGGGCCAACTCTCTGTCTTCTCAAGCCAAATTCCAACCGATCGGGTGACTCTCACCCGATCGGTTCATCTGTAGCTGATGCTGAGGAGCCGAAGACACGGGCACCCAACCGATCCCTTCACCCGATGGCGCCAAGATCCAACCGGTCACTCCAAGAACTCAACCGACCAGTTCATATGACCGGGTGAAAGTTCGTCGTTTTCTGTTTATTATCTTTAACGGATCACCCGATCGGTTGACTTGTCAACCGATCGGGTGATACGAGATCCTATAAATAGAACCCCTAGGGTTCCAGAAACGGGGAGCTGTTAGTTTTTACTGTTTTCTCCTATTGTGACGGCTGTAATTACTTTTCTATTGTAAGTTTTCGGATCTTTCTTAAACTTTAGTATTATCTTAATTGCTCTACTACCTTCGCATTCCAATCGTCTGATTATGATTTCAACGGTTCATTTTCGTTTAGATAGCTTTTTAATGAATATTTGTGAGTAGTTCCCAAATCTGGGATTTTGGCGGAAACCCCTTCGGGGGCTCTTCTCGATGCATCCATAGGGTTAGGAAATCGATAGGGATTGGGAATCTAACGGTTACGCGGGGTGTTTCATTGTCATCGGCGGGAAAAAGACCGCCTTTGACCGTTGGGCCAAGGGAGAATAAACTTGGCGGTTGACTCCCTAGCCATAGCTCACGCCCTTAGCGTAGACGCCGAATCCTAGCGCGCGGGAGCGGCAGGATGAGACGTTGTGAGTTATCATTGCGAGCTTAGTGCTCCCAGAATCGATCAGTGTTAATGGACACGGGAGTGCCCACTGATCGAATCTGGGAAGTCCGGTGTATCATCCTAGGCACCGACCGGAATATCGGGGCCATGGGATGCCGGTACCACTTTCAGAGGCAACGTCTCACCATTAGACCCTAATTCTGATCGCCATCCTACCCGTAGGCCGCATCGGCGAGAGTCGCTCGTTGGAGTGGAAACCAAAGTCCCGGTTTTATTTTCTTATTGTTCATACCTTGCATTACTTTCCGTGACAACCCATCAACCGATTCGGGCTAGCTCGCCCACGGGGTGATTTTGGTCCTCCTTGACACAAGCACATCCTAGCCTCCCTGTGTTTGACCCCCAAGCCACACTACTACACCGTGCACTTGCGGTTACAAATATCTAAACCCCCACGCAGGTCCCCCGGCCATTTTCGGTTAGCAAGCCGGGGCACACGTCACAGCGCAGAGGTCGAGTCATCCCCATAAGATGGGAAAGCTCCGGAAGGGAGAGTGTCCGGACCTCTGGCCTGGAGAAGAGCGTGGTGGCTAGGTGGCACTGGGCGTAGTGGAGACAGGGGTGGACTATGGCTGATGACTTACCCCTGCTAGGGCTATGTCCATGGAGGACAGTGATACGATGCCAAAACTACTCGACGTCAAACGTGGTGAGCTCGTAGTCAGGGGAGTAGGCGAGCGTAGGGTCGGGGATGGAAGGGAATCCAAAGTGGGCTTGGATCATGGCGTGCATGACCACTACGTCGTGATCAAGCAGTCGAAAGAGGATGCCAGTACCCTCTAGGGTGATGGAGCTCAGCACCTCGAGAGTGAGGCGAGTGTATGTACGGGCGTGCGTGGCGAGGAATCGGTCGAAACTGATGATATGGTAAAGGCGATGGACACCCTGAAGGATGCCCAGCCTGATGAGGATGTGGATGTAGACGAAACGTATGTGCACGATGGTGAGATAAGAGATGGAGATGATACGTGTGTCATGTGTGTAGTCCCTAAATACAATATCATATATCCCCAGGGTGGGTGCTGGTGGTGGTACAGGTCGGGATGGAGCGGTGGGAGTGGTATGAGTGGGACTGGGTATAGTGGATGTGAGTGTGGCTTCTATCACGAGAGGTGTGGGGGATAGTGATCGTGATGGAGAGGACTTGGCGGACAGGGAGTCCACCCAGTAGTCATCAAGTGTGGGTGAGTGTCGACGGCGGCATGACTGCCTAGAAGAGGAGGCGTCAGTTGTGGCCTTCCTCTTCTTCGGCGGAGGCTTCCTCAACCTAAGGCGAGGATGCATCGTGCAAAAGTTGAAAATCAACGTTGAAAATCAACCTAAGACCGAGTAGCGCTTTTGGACTCCTCCTATAGCTCGACCGAGTAGGGAAGCTACTCGGTCGAGTCGAATTAGAAACATAGTGCTCTTTTCAATCTCTTTTGGACTCTAACTGTAGCTCGACTAAGTAGGCAGCCACTCGGTCGAGTCGCAATTGATTTCCAGAGCCACTTTTGGCATCTTTCTCCATCTTTCTGTAGCTCGACCAAGTAGGGTAGCTACTCGGTCGAGTGACCTCTCCAAGCCCACTAAGCTATGTATTGTTCTTTGGTACTCTCCTCTCGATTCCTGCTCCTTCTTTTCATCATTTAGCGTGCTCTCCTTATTGTTCAACCTGTAGAAGGAAGAACTCATCAATTTTGAAAATCAACCTACTCGGTCGAGCTATAGTAGGATAGCTACTCAGTCTACGATCGAGCACCATGAAGCTTCCTAGAGACCCTTTTTAGCGCTTTTGGACTCTACCTATAGCTCGACCGAGTAGGGAAGCTACTCGGTCGAGTCGAATTAGAAACATAGTGCTCTTTTCAATCTCTTTTGGACTCTAACTGTAGCTCGACTAAGTAGGCAGCCACTCGGTTGAGTCACAATTGATTTCCAGAGCCACTTTTGGCATCTTTCTCCATCTTTCTGTAGCTCGACCGAGTAGGGTAGCTACTCGGTCGAGTGGCCTCTCCAAGCCCACTAAGCTATGTATTGTTCTTTGGTACTCTCCTCTCGATTCCTGCTCCTTCTTTTCATCATTTAGCGTGCTCTCCTCATTGTTCAACCTATAGAAGGAAGAACTCATCAATTTTTTATGTTTTTGTATTTTTCTAGAATTAAAAACGTATTTATTTGGGGTTTTGAATAGAAAAGGAGAAAAAATAAAAAGGAAGATAAAACTAAAGAAAGAAATCGGGTTGCCTCCCGAAAAGCGCTTGTTTTAAGTCATAAGATCAACTCCCTCAAGGTTTTTAATCAACGGCGGGATATGTATCGAGAGCGTAGGTCTCTTCTTGTTCAATCGGCTCGCTCACTATGTATGGCTCTATCCTTTGGCCATTTGCTTTAAATTTGCTGTTCTTCCCCTCAAGTTCTATGGCACCTCCCCGGGGCATACTTATTATCTTGTAGGGGCTGAACCATCTTAATTTTAGCTTTCTGGGGAACAGCCGTAGCCTTGAGTTATAGAGAAGTAATAGGTCATCGACATCGTAGTGCCTCACCAGATTTGCTTATCGTGATAGACCTTGGTTCTCTCCTTATATATTCTTGCGCTCTCATAAGCATGGCGCCAGAATTCGTCAAGCTCGTTGATATCCAGAAAGGCGACACTCTTGTAGTCATAGTTCAACTTCTTTATCGCCCAATATGCTTTATGTTCCAATTCTACCTGTAAGTGGCATGCTTTCTCATATACCAACCTGTAGGGGGTTGTTCTAATAGGAGTCTTAAAAGCGATGCGGTATGCCCAATGGGCGTGACTCAACTTTGGGGACTAATCCATCCTCGATGTGCTCACCGTCTTTTCTAGGATGCTCTTGATCTTTCTATTGGAGATTTCGACTTGGCCACTAGTTTGGGGATGATAGGCGAGACCGACCTTGTGATGTATTTCGTACTTCTTAAGTATTGTCTCGAACTTCTTTTCAATGAAGTGACTCTCCCCGTCGCTTATAACTGTCCTTGGAACTCCAAAGCAGGGAAAGATCATATGCTTTAAAAACTTGGCCACTACCTTCGCGTCATTCGTTGGGGTGGCTATGGCTTCCACCTACTTCGAGACGTAGTCCACTGCAACCAAGATGTACTTGTGGCCATTACTTGACATGAAGGGTCCCATGAAATCAATACCCCAGCAGTCGAACAATTATATCTCTAAAATGCCTTGTATGGGCATTTCGTTTTTCTTCGTGATATTCCCCATTCTTTGGCACCTGTCACAAGCTCTGATGTATTCATTTGCGTCTCTGAAGATGGTGGGCCAAAAGAAACCACTTTAGAGAATTTTTGCTGTGGTTTTAGTGACTGCTGCATGTCCCCCCATATGGTTGATCGTGACAATGTGAGATAATGAAGTTGGTCTCCTCATTAGGATTGCAGCGTCTGATGATCCCATCGGCACATATTTTGAATAAGTACGAGTCATCCCAAAAATAGTTTCTGGCGTCATTTAAGAGCTTTCTTCTCTTATAGGTTGCCATCCCATGAGGAATTATGCCGCTCACCAAATAGTTTACTATGTCGGCGTACCAAGGTGCATTAGAGGAGGATGTTACAAATAATTGTTGGCCGGTGAAAGAATCATCATTTGGTAAACTGTCATCTCTATGCCTGTGAATTAGCTGCGATTGATGATCTGCCACTACATTTTCAGCTTCTTTCTTTTTCTTGATTTATATATCAAACTCTTGGAGGAGGAGAATCCAACATATTAAGCGTGACTTTGCATCCTTCTTGCTTAGCAAGTATTTCAGCGCCGCATAATCCGTGTGAACTATTAACTTGGATCCTAGAAGATAAGATCTGAACTTTTAGATGGAGTACACCACGTCTAGTAATTCCTTCTCTATAGTGGTGTAATTCTTCTGAGCATCATCCAAAGTCTTGCTAGCATAGTATATCACGTGAAGCTTTTCCTCTTTCCTTTGTCCTAGAACAACTCCAACCGCTTGATCATTTGCTTTGCACATCAACTCAAAAGGTAAATTCCAATCCGGTGGTTGTATAATAGGGGCTGAGATGAGAGCTTACTTTAACCTGTTAAAAGCTAGCTAGCTAGCATCAGAAAACACAAAAGGAGCGTCCTTTGCCATGAGCTCCGTAAGAGGGCGAGCAATGCTAGAAAAATCCTTTATAAAGCGACGGTAAAATCCTGCATGGCCTAGAAAGCCACGGATACCCTTAAGATTAGTGGGAGGCGGCTGGTCCTTGATGCCTTCAACTTTGGCCTTATTAACTTCAATCCCCTAAGAGGAGATGACATGGCCAAGTACCACACACTCTGTCACCATGAAGTGGCACTTTTCCAATTTAAAGTCAAGTTAT
This sequence comes from Scilla litardierei, assembly GCA_030789695.1. Classification (NCBI taxonomy): domain Eukaryota; kingdom Viridiplantae; phylum Streptophyta; class Magnoliopsida; order Asparagales; family Asparagaceae; genus Scilla; species Scilla litardierei. The sequence continues at coordinate 17,855 of JAULAV010001339.1, read as the reverse complement.
TATCGTGGCATCGTTCTAAAACTTTAGACAAATTAGCTAAGCAAGCATCAAAGTCGGTGCCATAACGGAAAAGTCATCTATGAAAACTTCCATTATATTCTCAATGAAGTCTGATAAAATAGACGTCATGCATCTTTGAAATGTCATGGATGCATTACATAATCCAAATGGCATTCTTCGATATGCGAAGGTGCCGTAAGGACAAGTAACCATATTCTTTTCTTAGTCCTCACGATGCAATGGGATATGGAAGAATCTAGAATACCCATCAAGGTAACAGAAATATTTATGATTAGCAAGCCGCTCAAGCATCTGGTCAATAAATGGGAAGGGAAAATGGTCTTTTCTGGTGGTCTTATTGAGTTTTCTATAGTCAATGCACATGCACCAACCAATGACAGTCCTAGTAGATATCAATTCATTTTTATTGTTCCTCACAACGGTTATACCCCCTTTCTTGGGGACAACCTGAACGGGACTAACCAATCTACTGTCGGAAATGAGATAGATAATATTGGCTTCTAGCAGTTTTAACCCCATCTTTTGACTACTTCTCAATTGCCTTTGAGGATCAATGGAAGTAGCTTCCTTATCCTCGAGGTGGATTCTATGGGTGCATATGGTTTTGCTACTGCCTTTCAGGTCGGCATTGCTATGCCCTATCACATTCCTATGAGCTCTGAGGGTTTTGAGAAGGCTTTCTAATTGTGGCTTGGTCAGGGAGGCACTAACGATGACTGATTAAGTAGAGTTTTCCCCTAAGAAAGCATATTTTAAATTCACAGGAAGGGGCTTTAGTTCTACCCGAGGGAGTGTTATACCCCCCCAATCATCGTTCTCCTGTGAAAAGGATGCATCCTCAACTGCTGGTTCAGATGCTAATTCTTTGTCGGTAGATTCATAAGATGAGCAAGGCAATGACGGCGCATCGTGCTAGACGTCTGCGGAGTCCATCTCCATGGGATCAGGTTTCGTAGTGCACCTATCAATAGGAACAGAGCATTCAGATGCGCATGCATTATCAGGTGTATAGTTAAGAAGGCTTCCTGTAACGGCCGCTTTCTGACCGTTCGTATTTCCTGCGTGCACGTGCTTTATCGTGCACGTATTCTATTTGGCTATTTCTGAGCTCCGGCATGAGCGATGCGATATGCCGTTGCGATCATTTGGGAGTGTAGAATTTTATAGTAATATTTGGGAACGTCTTTTCACGGCTCGTTTTCTCGCAAAACGATTTTGAAAGATAGGGGCGTTTTGGTCTTTTGGCACCAATACGTGGTTCCTGATTTTACGATAATTTTTGGTAGGTGTAACACGCAATCGGACACTGTAGCCCCGTACTTCTCGTCTCCACGATCGTCCCGGTATTTTCGGATTATTTTTCCGATGCCCGTAGTGGAAGATATCCCCTAATCAATTTCAACCGTTGATTAGCCACTAATCTTTTGAATTTCAAATTTAAAATCAAATCCTAATCAAATCTTTGGAGAATCCCTACGTATCATGCATGTGGGATTTCTTCCACTACCCACACCCAAAACTACACCCCCTCCTCTCACATACTCTCTCTCCTAGTCACCTAAATACACTCTTTTTAACACCCATATATCAAGTTTCTCTTCCCTTTTAACAAACCCAAACCACAACCCTAGGAGGCCACGCATGAACCCATTTGCAGCCGCCTTGCTCCTCCTCCGGCCACTACGGCAGCCCCCCAAGCTCCCCAACTCCGGCCACCACCTTCTCCTCCTCCTTCTCCTCCATCTCCACCTCTCCAAGACATCAAAAACTCCATGAAAACCACAAAAAACACAGCCCAGGCCAGAACTGCGCCCCGCCGGAAAACACCGCCGGCCGGCCACCTCCGGCCACTCCCTCCGGCGACCACCACCCCCGATCAACTCCTCTCTGACCCCCCAAGCATCTCCACCTCCCCTTACCCTCTACCCTCATCTCTATCTCCGTCAAAACGCTTTCAAACACAACCCAAACGACAGTTTTACAGATCTGTGCCACCACTGGAAAAAACTCACGCCCACCGGCCATCCGGCCACCTACGATGACCACTCTACTGCCGTTGGATTCCTATCGAAACCACCTACCAACTGCAATTTTCCTCATGCTCATACCCCACCTGTAGCTCCCGGAATCCTCGTCGGAACACGTCGCATCCGCTGTTTTTCACAGATCTGAAAGCTGAACTTCGCCGCCGGCGCACGGCCACCTCCGACCACCCCCGGTGACATCTCCACTGCCGTTGGCTTCGTCTTGAAGTCCTTTACCCACTGCAAATTCCCGTTTCCGCTGTTCGTCTCTGAAATTTCACTGAGACGCGCGACAACGGACATGGCGCGAATCTGTCCTCCCCGGCTTCTCACGGCCGCCCACCGCCGTGCGCTCACGCCGTCGGCCATCCACCGGGCCGAGCATCTTCCTTTGGTCCCACTTCATCTACCTACAGCCCCCTTGGACTCTGGGAGTTCACGTGCGTTGCCGCACGCACGTACTTTTAGCCAACGTCGCTGTTATCGTGAAGAACCGTTGCGCTACTCGCAACGGGAAGGAGGTCGCTGTTTAGCTCGCTGATTTCACGTCATCACCCCGCTGTCCAGAGGTACCTCACTGTGCTACCCGCGGCCGAGGAGTTCCAGACGACGTCGACGTTTCGCCGTTCAGACCCGACTTCCGCTTGTTGGACGACATTACGAGGTTAGTTTCCCTAACGAGTAGTAAAACCCACACCGTAGCAAAACTGAACCCGAAACTAAAACTGGACAACTACAATTAAATTTACTTTTTCGGATCAGTAAAATGTTGTCACTATAGAAAATCGACCATCGGACAATTTTCTGTGCATATAGAGTAATGGTCGATTTAGGCTGAACAAGAACACCAAATTGTGACTTTTGACGAATAGGATAGTCCCGAAAACCTAGAAACGAAACCTAATAGGATTTGATGAATTTGAGACCTGACATCGTCGCCGTGGCGATATTTCAGACGGACTTCTGCGGACGAGACGCTTGGACGAGACGCTTCGAGAGGACGACACACTCGCCATTTCAGGCAAGTGTATCCACTTGCACTCTTGGCCGTGCTTAGGCCTTAGTTGGTTAGAATTGTTAACTGTGAACAAATAGAACCGGACGTGAAATAATAGCGTCTGGGACGACTCCTGACGGCTCAGACTTGACGACGAAGTCTGAGCCTGACAACAACAACTTTAATGATGTAGGGCTATCATGTGTATGCGTGTGTGTGGACACCCTAGAATAACCCTTCCTGTCCTGTCACGTCCCGTCCCGTCTTGCACAGCCCGCTGGGCAATAGGGCACTCTTCGAGTGATCCCTTGTACAGATTCACAGCCTGCGGGCAATAGGGCACTCTCCAAGTTGAGAGAGTGATCCCTTGTACAGATACACAACCCGAGGGCAATAGGGCACTCTCCAAGCTAGAGAGAGTGATCCCTTGTACTGATTCTCAGCCTGCGGGCAATAGGGCACTCCCCAAGCTAGAGCGAGTGATCCCTTGTACTGGTGTCATGTCTTGTCTTGTCTTGGGGTTTGGGGTTGGGTTGAGCGTGCACACGGCAAGAGGGTCTGATCCCCCTCGAACCGTAAGGCGTGAACCCTTTCGTGTCTCACTTGTCTTGTCTTGCCTTGCTTCCGTCACGTCACGTCTTGTCTTGACACCTGTAGGTTAGTCCCGTAGTTGGTAGCACACGCTACGACTACTACTTGTCCCGTTTTACTTTTCCTGCTGCGTTACTTCCTGTCGAGTTACTCTGTTATAACCAAAGCATGCTAATCAACCAGTAAACTGTTGTGTAAAAGAACCTCAGCATGCTAATCAACCAGTAAACCGTTGTTTAAAGTTCGGTGCACTTGCAGTAAAGTCTAACCCTTCTTGTAGACTTTACCTGACGTACAGTTCCTTTTTCTTGGGTGCTGTACGTCAGGTGTTCAGACAGAGATCGTGGACGAGGCAGACTCGCTGGAGTACGTGGAGCCGAGGACGTCGTCATCAGAGTACGTACCTGGCAAGGACCAGACCTTGAGGTCTTTTAGTCGCCACTTTCAGAGGTTACTACTTTTCGGGTTGTCTTTAAACTTTTGTCGCCATGCTTATGCTTCTTTTAGACTTTGTACCAGTTGGATCTTATTTCTCCATTTAAATGAATGTCATTTTCTTTCTGTACTTTTGTTGTTCCTAAACTTTATAAATGCAAGAACCTGGAAAATTTTAAAATGGTACCTCTACAGACGCTTATTGGGTCCGAGCTTCTAAAGCTCTGGCCTAAGCGGGCCTCGTCACGTTTCGCTTCCGTCCATTTTGGGAAGCGGGGCGTGACAGGTTTTAGTGGTGGCACATGCATGTCTTGCAAAAGTTCGGAACAATAAAAGTACCGCATTCATTTGATATCCACGTACAAGTCTGAATTAGTTTACCCGTCTTAGATAGTAGGAAGACTTAGGTAGACGTCCCAGGTTGATAGTCGGACGCCTTGGTTAAGATTTAGTCGTCCTCGTCCTAGACTACCTTAGCATCCCCATTTGACTCCGATCGTGCTAGAATTTCTAGAGTCCTTCTCTCTTTGTCTTTCGCTCGGAACCATCGACTTCGGGCCCAGCAGAACGTGACCTTGTTTCTCTTAGGAACTTTCTCTTTAGATCCTGATTATATTCTAGCTCATTAGGAAGTCTTAGAGCTGAGTTATCCTAAATCTTTAGACGACCCGATGATTAGAACCCTTGTCCTCTAGCATCCCTCTGATCCTTGCAAATTTTTGTGCTATCGACCATAGAGTCCCATCGTAGCTCTTCACGATTCATATCTTACGTGTAATCTTCATGCGATCATTTTTCCTTTCTCTCGATTCTCGTGATCGTTTCCTAATGATCATCATCGATCCTTCGAATCCCTTCCTTGACCAATTCTACCTCCTCCAAAATTATTTTTCGACTTTCCTTGTTATGTTTTCGCTCTAGCTTGATTTCTTTGAAAACCCCATATTATATATTTAAAATTTGTTGTTAAAACTTTTAATTGACTTGGAGCTTTCTTGGACGTAAATGTTTTAAGTCAACATCTCGCATTATTTGCCTTGTTTCCAAAATATATATATTACTTTTATAAACTACACAATTTATTTCTACTATCTTGTACTTATTTTCAAATTTTTTCCCTTTCCCAAAACCTGCTTCCTTTAAAAGTATTTTCGAAATTCATTATTAAATTCTCCGCCCAATTTGGCTTCTTTGAAAACTTTTTATCAATTATTTAAAAAAAAAACTTTCGGTTGAGTTAAAATTCTTTCGCAAATTTTGAAACCTTTCGGTCGTAAAATTATTTTATCTCGTACCTGTTTTCAAATCGGCATTTTCGTGTTTCAGTTTTAAAACCTCGTTACCAATTATTTAATTCTATATATATAAATATTACTTTTCTAAACTACAAAATTTTATTACTAATCATTCACCGCACGTACTTCTAGAATATTTTCTAAACCAAAGAGAACTTTAAATTCTTCTCGTATATGTATAAACAGCCCTATGTTCATCGTCCTTGTTTAAACTTACGTTCATCTGCAGAACAATCGCTACCTCATCCTACTTTTATTTCTTTTATTTCTTGTTTTCGAAACTCATTATTAAATTTTTTCGCTCGGTTTAACTCCCTCGAAAACCCTTTAGTATATATATATTTAAAACTTCTTGCTTTTCGGATGAAGGTTTCCTTCTGAGATTTTGAAATCTCCTTAGTCGTCAATTTGCAAGTTACTATCTGGAAATTATTTCAAATCGGTATCTTTCATATTTACATTTTTAAAACCATGTTGACATTTTAATAATTCAAATTATATTTTCTGGGCTACAAGATCTATTCCTAAATCACTTACCTTGCATACTTTTAAAATATTTTCTAAACTAAGGGGACTTCAATTATTTTATTATTATTATTATATCTGTTCTATGTTCCTCGTGACCACATTTCAAAATCTTTGGGTAAAATTACTTTCAAAACAATCGTTTTCCCCTACCTTTCTTTCCTTCGTCTCACTCTTTCCCAGAATTGTAATTTACTATATCTGCCCACTTTTCTACGTATTTTTTTAATAAGTATAAAAGTATATGATACCATATTTTACACGTAATTCTTCTTCCATCTATTTAATTATTTTGAGAAATATTTTTGTTCCATCCAACCAACTATCTCCTTATCCCGCCTTATTTGAACTCTTTCCTTCCGATTCTTTTCGTTACACTCCTGGCTTCTGTTTTTCCTTAGGTTGTGTAGACATTAGTCCTTGTAGTTGTCTATGTTATCTCCGGTTTAGGAGAAGGCCCTTTTGGTAGGTGATGTCGTTGTGGTGCATAAGTATAGGTAGAGTGCGTAGACCTGTATGAGTGTGTGTTATTTAGGATCCCGATGATTTCCTTTTGTGTCTTGAATTTGTACTCAGTGTTAACCATGATATGATTGAAGTTGTCTGAATGACGGCATTCATACGTATATGAATAGGGTCATAGCAGACAATTTCCTTAGACGTAGTTTTCGCGATTATAGAATAGCTTAACTTTGACTGAATGTGACCGTATCAAAACTTTGTTTTCTTTAAACCAAATCTTTGAAGTTTTAAAACTAGCTCACAAGATCACAAATCACTTAACCTCCCTCATCCATTACCGCAACAGCACACGTTTTTTTTCAAATGTTTTAAAATATTTCTTTGGCCTTAAGTCTCTCTTTCTCTTTCTCTTCTCTTCTTTCTCCCTTAAACAAAATTTTCGTGTTTATGGTTGCTATATTAATTGGGCCTAGCTATTATCGTTATAGGATTTTTGTTTGCAGGTAGGCTTGGAGTGAGATGAGTTTTATTATGGGAATGATTAATTGATTTTGGGAACACAAGGATGATGGATTAGAATATCTGTTGGATGAAAAGAATGGACTGACCAAAGACTTATTTATAAAGCCGGAGTGTGGCGGACTCAATGGGAAATTCTGGTCGAATGAGATTATATGCGAGGAGATGATGACTCATCAGACTTGAGGCTTAGACGGATAGTAGATAGGAGTAACTGCGGAGAATGGTATGAGTTAGGATGATCATGAGATTGAGTAGAGCTTAAATTAGCATTGAGACTGATTGATGAATTGACGTGAGAAGACTTTGAGAATAACACGACGTGTGGAGATTAATGGATGTTTAGGTAGTCGGACTTAATGTTAGTTGGGATTAGTTATAGTGAGTAGGATGAGGGGTAATTCTGACAGACCAAATTATTTGGTGTATGAATTTATGGGGAGATATGACGAGAATGTATTGAAGACACGACGATTGCTGATTGGTGAAGGTATTATAGGAGAGACAAATGTTTTTGTCTTGGATTGGTGGACGACTAGAATCTCATTTTTGGAGATTTATTAATGTTGGGAAAAGATTTAGAAAATTCAAAAGATATTAATGAGCGATGATGATGTTTAGTGGAGTGGTATGATATCTGAAGATGATTATTATTTTATGAGAACTTGGAGTTGGAAGTTGGAACGGTAGTGATGGATCTATATTATTAGGAGGTGAGTTTAATCGTGGCTTTGCCCAGTGAAAAGATGGATTATGAGGAATTATTAAAGAACATTGGTTGAAGTTATAAGATTAGCGATCTATAGGCGTAGTCATGAGAGTTTTGGGGTATAAGGTTATATAGAGGTTATTATTGATAGTATGAGTGATTCCGAGGACGGAATCATTTCTAAGGTGGGTAGAATGTAACGGCCGCTTTCTGACCGTTCGTATTTCCTGCGTGCACGTGCTTTATCGTGCACGTATTCTATTTGGCTATTTCTGAGCTCCGGCATGAGCGATGCGATATGCCGTTGCGATCATTTGGGAGTGTAGAATTTTATAGTAATATTTGGGAACGTCTTTTCACGGCTCGTTTTCTCGCAAAACGATTTTGAAAGATAGGGGCGTTTTGGTCTTTTGGCACCAATACGCGGTTCCTGATTTTACGATAATTTTTGGTAGGTGTAACACGCAATCGGACACTGTAGCCCCGTACTTCTCGTCTCCACGATCGTCCCGGTATTTTCGGATTATTTTTCCGATGCCCGTAGTGGAAGATATCCCCTAATCAATTTCAACCGTTGATTAGCCACTAATCTTTTGAATTTCAAATTTAAAATCAAATCCTAATCAAATCTTTGGAGAATCCCTACGTATCATGCATGTGGGATTTCTTCCACTACCCACACCCAAAACTACACCCCCTCCTCTCACATACTCTCTCTCCTAGTCACCTAAATACACTCTTTTTAACACCCATATATCAAGTTTCTCTTCCCTTTTAACAAACCCAAACCACAACCCTAGGAGGCCACGCATGAACCCATTTGCAGCCGCCTTGCTCCTCCTCCGGCCACCACGGCAGCCCCCCAAGCTCCCCAACTCCGGCCACCACCTTCTCCTCCTCCTTCTCCTCCATCTCCACCTCTCCAAGACATCAAAAACTCCATGAAAACCACAAAAAACACAGCCCAGGCCAGAACTGCGCCCCGCCGGAAAACACCGCCGGCCGGCCACCTCCGGCCACCCCCTCCGGCGACCACCACCCCCGATCAACTCCTCTCTGACCCCCCAAGCATCTCCACCTCCCCTTACCCTCTTCCCTCATCTCTATCTCCCTCAAAACGCTTTCAAACACAACCCAAACGACAGTTTTACAGATCTGCGCCACCACCGGAAAAAACTCACGCCCACCGGCCATCCGGTCACCTACGACGACCACCCTACTGCCGTTGGATTCCTATCGAAACCACCTACCAACTGCAATTTTCCTCACGCTCATACCCCACCTGTAGATCCCGGAATCCTCGTCAGAACACGTCGCATCCGCTGTTTTTCACAGATCTGAAAGCTGAACTTCGCCGCCCACGCACGGCCACCTCCGACCACCCCCGACGACATCTCCACTGCCGTTGGCTTCGTCTTGAAGTCCTTTACCCACTGCAAATTCCCGTTTCCGCTGTTCGTCTCTGAAATTTCACTGAGACGCGCGACAACGGACGTGGCACGAATCTGTCCTCCCCGGCTTCTCACGGCCGCCCACCGCCGTGCGCTCACGCCGTCGGCCATCCACCGGGCCGAGCATCTTCCTTTGGTCCCACTTCATCTACCTACAGCCCCCTTGGACTCTGGGAGTTCACGTGCGTTTCCGCACGCACGTACTTTTAGCCAACGTCGCTGTTATCGTGAAGAACCGTTGCGCTACTCGCAACGGGAAGGAGGTCGCTGTTTAGCTCGCTGATTTCATGTCATCACCCCGCTGTCCAGAGGTACCTCACTGCGCTACCCGCGGCCGAGGAGTTCCAGACGACGTCGACGTTTCACCGTTCAGACCCGACTTCCGCTTGTTGGACGACATTACGAGGTTAGTTTCCCTAACGAGTAGTAAAACCCACACCGTAGCAAAACTGAACCCGAAACTAAAACTGGACAACTACAATTAAATTTACTTTTTCGCATCAGTAAAATGTTGTCACTATAGAAAATCGACCATCGGACAATTTTCTGTGCATATAGGGTAATGTTCGATTTAGGCTGAACAAGAACACCAAATTGTGACTTTTGACGAATAGGATAGTCCCAAAAACCTAGAAACGAAACCTAATAGGATTTGATGAATTTAAGACCTGACATCGTCGCCGTGGCGATATTTCAGACGGACTTCTGCGGACGAGACACTTGGACGAGACGCTTGGACGAGACGCTTCGAGAGGACGACACACTCGCCATTTCAGGCAAGTGTATCCACTTGCACTCTTGGCCGTGCTTAGGCCTTAGTTGGTTAAAATTGTTAACTGTGAACAAATAGAACCGGACGTGAAATGATAGCGTCTGGGACGACTCCTGACGGCTCAGACTTGACGACGAAGTCTGAGCCTGACAACAACAACTTTAATGATGTAGGGCTATCATGTGTATGCGTGTGTGTGGACACCCTAGAATAACCCTTCATGTCTTGTCATGTCCCGTCCCGTCTTGCACAGCCCGCTGGGCAATAGGGCACTCTTCGAGTGATCCCTTGTACAGATTCACAGCCTGCGGGCAATAGGGCACTCTCCAAGTTGAGAGAGTGATACCTTGTACAGATACACAGCCCGAGGGCAATAGGGCACTCTCCAAGCTAGAGAGAGTGATCCCTTGTACTGATTCTCAGCCTGCGGGCAATAGGGCACTCGCCAAGCTAGAGCGAGTGATCCCTTGTACTGGTGTCATGTCTTGTCTTGTCTTGGGGTTAGGGGTTGGGTTGAGCGTGCGCACGGCAAGAGGGTCTGATCCCCCTCGAACCGTAAGGCGTGAACCCTTTCGTGTCTCACTTGTCTTGTCTTGCCTTGCTTCCGTCACGTCACGTCTTGTCTTGACACCTGTAGGTTAGTCCCGTAGTTGGTAGAACACGCTACGACTACTACTTGTCCCGTTTTACTTTTCCTGCTGCGTTATTTCCTGTCGAGTTACTCTGTTATAACCACAGCATGCTAATCAACCAGTAAACTGTTGTGTAAAAGAACCTCAGCATGTTAATCAACCAGTAAACCATTGTTTAAAGTTCGGTGCACTTGCAGTAAAGTCTAACCCTTCTTGTAGACTTTACCTGACGTACAGTTCCTTTTTCTTGGGTGCTGTACGTCAGGTGTTCAGACAGAGATCGTGGACGAGGCAGACTCGTTGGAGTACGTGGAGCCGTGGACGTCGTCATCAGAGTACGTACCTGACAAGGACCAGACCTTGAGGTCTTTTAGTCGCCACTTTCAGAGGTTACTACTTTTCGGGTTGTCTTTAAACTTTTGTCGCCATGCTTAGGCTTCTTTTAGACTTTGTACCAGTTGGATCTTATTTCACCATTTAAATGAATGTCATTTTCTTTCTGTACTTTTGTTGTTCCTAAACTTTATAAATGCAAGAACCTGGAAAATTTTAAAATGGTACCTCTACAGACGCTTATTGGGTCCGAGCTTCTAAAGCTCTGGCCTAAGCGGGCCTCGTCACGTTGCGCTTCCGTCCATTTAGGGAAGCGGGGCGTGACACTTCCCTGATCGATATCGCCTTGGAGTGGTTCGGGGTCTACGTACTCCCCATGGACGTAGTCTTCGTAGGTCTCAGTTTGGAGGACATTGTCACTATAGAAGCGTAGAGTGCCTCCATCGTATCGTATGTAGACTCCATTAGAAATGGGGATGCCTTCCAAGGACTCTGCATCTTTGAAGGTGCTCGTAATGAAGATCGAGAGCTCTTGGACAATTGGGTCCTCTACAAGGAACTCTACCTGGCTATTGGTCCATACATCAGTCACCATGCTCTCTAATATACTCAAAAACTGGGACTCATCCGGTGGTTCAATTTGATGTGTCACTCTCAAATATGCGTCAAGTGGTAGCCTTTCAATAGCACTGAGATGCATCATGTCTCCTTTAAAGCTAATATGGATGTTATCATCAATGGTACCTGCATCAGAGACATTGTTCAGTATATGATTCATAACCATTTGTTGATTCTCATTATTGGCCGCATAGGTTCCTGCTCCAATGAATCGGACTGCATCAAGCAGCTCTCTCACAGCAAATTCGACCGTGGCTCCATCCATGCATGAGTCTTGAAGACCATATGCTTGGTATGGAGAAAAGCTAAACCCATCTGAGTCACTATAGAATCACTACTCCAGTGCACTTGCATCTCCATTATATCTGATTTCTTATAAAGAATATTGGCTGGAGAGAAGCGTTAGTAACAAAAGCGTAAAAAGAGAATAAAAGGATGGAAAGATAAGAGATGGTAAGATTTGCCAACATATTCTTCAGTATAGAAATAACCCAAGTAAAAGCATTACCTCCCCGGAAACGGCGCCAAAAACTTGACGCACCCAGAACTAAAACTTAAAACCTGCCTAGCAATGGCACGAATGCCAAAGGCTAGATGCATCCTAAATGTAACTCTCTGACCGTATCGTAAGCGCATGGTGTCAAGTTATAGTATAAAAGATATCGATCCTACAGGGAAGTGAATGCTAATATTGTCTTGGGTGATCATAGATCTTCGGAATATTGCTAGCAGTAAATTTAAAAGGATTGGTTGTTGTAGAGTTATATCTCAAACAAGGTTGTAATCAATAATAAAAGACTAGGATGTTAGGACTCACCACTTGGATCGTCGGATGTCGATGCTAGGTTAGAACTCTTACGTTGCATTGGCTTTATTAGGGATTGTCACATCTAAGATGTAGAACTCATGGCTCTAGGCGCTATGGGTCTAACGTATCACACGCTTACCACACTCTCACGATAGGCATGACGTGCGATCCGTGCATTAAGACTCGACAATATTCATACCACTCTTGTGGGTAGAATGATCTCCACTCTTGCCACTCTCGTGGATAGAGCTTTGATGTGTGCTTTGGTGGCCCTCATTGACGCAATGGCGGTAGTCATCAATTAGTAATATAGGACGTATGTGGATCCCTTCAAGGAGTGCACCAGACATGGTCGCAAACCCTAATTGAATCCACTAACTCCCTAATTAAGTTCATAAGATACTCCTTAAGCTAATCATGGCCACAGATCGTGGAATGATCTCAGTACGAGATCTCCTACAAACTTGGCTAGATCAGCCAAAACACTTCCCTTTTTGAACCAACGCAACCTAAAAATCCTAACTTTTCATCTAAATCTTAAGATCCTAGGGCTAATCCATTAGCCTTAGATAGAACTACTCGAGAATCATAGAGATAGATATAGAAGATTCAATAGAAATAAGAGAGTTCATAATGGAATACGAAAACATCAAATAAAGCATAGAAAGTTTAGAAATCGTTATCGATACGTCGTAGAGAGATATCAAACACAAGAGAATTAAGAATATCAAGCTTCCCTGCAATACAGATCAATAAAAAATCCAAGCTTTAGTCTTCACAAAATAGCCACGGCACAAAACTTCTCTAGATCTAAAAAATCTAATTAAAACTAAGGAAAATATTAAAAGTCTAGTCTCCTCTACAAATAGGGTAAAAATCGTGCTTATATACAAGGGGTATGGACCCCACAAAATCTCAGAAAATCTGGGCACTTGGGCCCATTAACTTGACTGGTCGTGTCGCGCTACTCGGTCGAGTAGCGGCGCCTGCTCGGTCGAGCTAACATAGGCCCTACTTTGCTGCTTCTGCTGCTCTGGCTGATACGTGTTACTCGGTCGAGTAGAAGATCTACTCGGTCGAGTAACTTTGCTGATCGATCGAGCTAGGGCGCTCGAGGAGAAGTCCAGAAAGGCGTTCTGTTTGAATACAGCTCGCTTGAGCGGGTTATTCTGCTCGGTCGAGTAGGTGTGTCCGTTTCCCATGCATCATTGGCGTGTCAGCTCGATTGAGTAGCATCAACACTCGACCGAGTGGCCTGGAAAACTGAATATAGGCTGGAGCTAGTGTAACAGCCAGTATTTTCTAGGCGTACTATTGTGCGTGCCCGTATTTATGTTTTGACCATCCGGATGTTTCTGTGCGCGAGTTCTATGTTGGTGCGTCAACGCGAGCGCGTTTTTCGTTTTACCGTATCATCATTAACCGACTATCAATTTTTAACTAATTACATTAACCTAATTATCTCACTAATTACAAAATTTCTAATCACTTTTAACTTCGCTAATTACCTTATTTATTTTAATAATTACATTTTACTTAATTGCCTTAATTAAAAGTTAATTACAGATTAACTTTTTACTATTGGCTGAAAATCTTCACCCGAATTATTTACCCCTAATTAAATTGCTAATTAAACCTAATCTACCAGGTTGAATCCCACCGATTGTTTAGGTAAGATCCAACCAACACTTCAATCCCCTTCCCCCACTGCCAGTTCCCTTCCATCAAGCTGCCATTGTTTTTAACAGCAACGACATGGCAAATAACCAACCTGTAATCTTCCTCTTCCCCTGCAAAAATTTCTCCAAGCCAAAACACAAATCAAAAACCCATTTCAGATTCATCATCTCCAAGACCAAATTTCCCAAAAACAGAAACAATTGATCACCAATCAACCCATCAAATCTTCCCATCCAAATCAGCCCCAACGAGTTCTTCCCCAAAATCAGAGACAACCATAACCCGAATCTTAAAAGCAATTTCAGATCCAAAATCTGAAAACAAACCCCAACAATCCAATCTGAAATTGAAATCTCAGATTCAAAAAAAAAAGAAACCGCAAAAACAACTTCCAAACTCCATCTCCTCCTTCCTCCTCCCTCTCCTATTGGCTGCACCACCCATCGCGGGAGCCCGCCATTCAGCCGCCGCCCGCGCCGCCTGGGAGCCCGTCGTCTGCCGTGGCCCCCTCCTCCCATCGCTGCGAGGTGAAGTCCTCCCCTTTGCCCTTTTGCGTGAGCTCCCCCTGTGCCTGCAAGTTTGAAAACAAAAGAAAAGAAAAGAGAGAAACAGATGACATGGAGAGAATAGGGTAAGGCTGAGAGAGAGTAAAAGGGGGTAAGAGCAATAAAGAGAGGATAGTGGGTGTCAGCCTTGTATATGATAAATAAAAAGAGAAATAAAGAAAGAGGGAGAGTGTGTATGGCATGTGGTTTCTAGTTTTATTATTGTGTATAAAGTGTTTTTTTAATGTGATAGTGGGTGTAGAGTGGGTCTACCCCTTTAGGAATTGTTAACATGCTAATGACCCTGTCAGTAACTAATATTAGCTTAGTAAGTTTATTAACCTATTTATTGTTAGTTAGTATTAATTAAAGTTATTTAAATGCTAACATGATTTCACCATGTTAGTACAATTAACTAATGTTAGGATGATAATACTAGTATCAATTAAGGCGTACCATGTCTGTATAACCCTATAAAAAAACTCTACACTAGCCGTAGAACCTGATAAAATTAGGCGAACTCAATTCGGGTGTTATTTTAATATTGCACATATTTCACAAAATATCTAATTCAGTGATTTGTTTAACTAAAGCAGAGAACCACTATCATCGTAACGAAGTACCCATCGAAACGAATCCAACAGCACCAAAATCACCGAAATCAGGCAAGTATGCAATTTATAGTGAATTTGTGAAGGTAAATGCTCTTTTAGCTTTCTGCATGTAAAGTTACATAATTCAAAACCTGCATGTGAAATGACGCGTGAAATCACTTCCACGACATCCGTGGCTAAAAATGTGATCCAACGACATATAATTTGATATATCTTATATTGGAACATTAGCGAAGAAAATCAATTTTCATGTTGTATTCGTTAAATTCACATACTCAGTATTTTTGTTAAATTGTTGTAAATATTGCTCGACACTCTTGTAACCATGTAAATTGTTGTGTAAAGATAAATGATCATGTTATTTAATTGATGCATGCCTTAAAAAGACTAACAAGAGAGTGACATCGTGAAATCGTGCGCCTCAAAGGCGAAATCGTGACTTCGTGATGTCAAGTGAGTTGACTAGGCTGGCTTGTGTTCCAGCACCAAATCTTGGGATGGGGTTAGGGTTGAGCGGCTACTAGGCGTATGACAGGGTACTCTCTTCAACGGCACCACCCGTATGCAGTGGGTTAGCGCCAATCATGGTAAGCCATTGTGAGAAGAACGACCCACTCATCACGTCCTAAAGGCGAGAACCCTATTATAGACGTGTGACACTAACATGGAACATGCAAATTGAAATTGTTACCTCAGTGAAATTGACATGCTTTACTTTACTCATCAGATTGTTTAGAACTGCATGATTAGATGTATTTACTTTAAAATCATCATGGTTAAACTTTTAATGTTATCTCGTTTAATTTATAATTGCATCTTAAAATTCAATATAAATTTGTATATCATGCCTTTGGTTCTAACATATTTTTGCAGACCCTTACTGACATACATTCATGTTTTTGGATGTATGTCAGATCCCGAGCCTGAGTACCAGGAGATTCCTTACGAGACATCTGACTTGGAAAGTCAGGAGTTCGCTGTAGACGCCGAGTCTCTCCCTGTGGAGAACTAGTGGGCTATTCCGTTGCTTGCCGTAGTTTGCTTTCTGTTATTGTTGAGTGTACGTTATTATTGTTGTATTTTGGCCCAGCTGAGGCTTGTTGTTTTTATTTCATGTACGGACGCTTATTATTCTGGATGTGGCTTGTAATGTATGAATAATTCTGGTTGTTCGGAAAAGCGTGCGAAGGACATGCCCTTGCGTTTTACTACAGACTCAAGCGGACCCCAGTAACGCTCTTGCTTCCGCCGTTTTTGGGGAGCGGGGCGTTACAGGTTTCGGTGGTGGCCCATGCAGGTCCGTGTCTTTGCATTTGTGAATTCAGAACAATGAGAATATTTTCATTGGCCAAACATCTAAAAAGGATCACATACGCTAGTTTAACTCGGGCTTTTCTTATCTCAGAATGGCTGGGAAACGAAACACCCGAAATGGACCCGGAGCTGCTCGAGGCGGAGAGGACGACATCCGCCAGATGCTTGGTGTTATGAGGGAAATACTTGAGGTTTAGCACCATTTGGTCTAAGAGGGACGTCAGGCTGCACCAGCTGCTCCAACACCTCGCTACGAGCCTGGAGCCAAGCAGTTCTGAGAGTTGCATCCGACGAACTTCTCTGGACGAGAGGGCCCACTAGCGGCCGAGGAATGGCTTTGCAACACTGCGGATAACTTGGGTCTTGCCCAAGTCAATCCGAATGAATGGGTGGAACTCGCCAAGAAATAGTTGACAGATAATGCCCGTCACTGGTGGGAGGCTGAAGAGGCTAGGCTGATCAAGCCGATTCCATGGGCTACTTTCCATCAGAGGTTTGACGCCCAGTACTTCCCGAAAGGTGTGAATAGTGAGATGCAGCAGCGCTTCATCAACCTAGAGCAGGGCACCAGGACAGTCGACGAGTATGAGGCTGAATTTACCATGCTGAGTCGATTTGCCCCTACACTGGTAGCAGACAAGGAGGACTGTGCACACTGCTTTCTAGAGGGCTTAGACCTGGACATACAGGGTGTGTTGTCCGGTCACACCTTTATTACTCATGAGCAAGTCCTAGTAGCTGTGAAGAAGCACGAGTAGGTAGCTTATTAGAAGAGGACACGTCAAGCAGGCAAGCGCCCGACGGAGCCACAGAGGAGTGCACCTAGGCCCGGTTTTCATCCTGTTCAGACAAAATAGTTCAAAAGGCCAGCTGCACCTGTCCCCAACCGAGCAGAGCTGGTTTGCTATTTCTGCAGCAAGCTCGGTCATGTGAAGAAAAACTGTAGGAGGATGCTAAATCAGTGTCTAATCTGTGGATCGCCTGCTCAGGCTGCAAAGGATTGCATCCGCGGTTCTCGACCCTTGCCTCCTGGAGCACCTGGACCCGCTCAGAGGACCGCACCGGCACCTGGACAACGTGGACCACCTCTGGTTCCACAGGATCGAGCCTTTCAGCAGGCCAATCCGCCGAAGCACAGAGTTTTCACTATGACAGCCATTGAGGCTGAAGCTGAGGACGACGTGATTGCATGTAACCCCTAGACTAGTCTTCCTTATTTATGCATTATGTTTGATTAGTTAGATTCAATGTTTAACCTAGTTGCATGTTACCCTTAGGTGTCATCTTAGTTTCATTTCACCTGGCCTTGACCCTGTTCGATTCTAGAGCTTCCATGTGCATTCTATCTTGGAAGTTCGTAGTCCAACACTCGATCCCCACCTATACACTTCCTAAATGTTGGAGTATTACAACTGGGAATGGTGTAGTGAAGGTTACACTGGGATGTAGACCATGCCCATTGGTGGTTAGTAGACACGAATTATATGCTGACTTCATTGTCCACGATCTA
>JAULAV010001338.1:0-25000 GCA_030789695.1 Scilla litardierei | reverse complement strand
GAAGGGCACGGGCCGGGCTACGCGCCCGCTCCCCCCTCAAGACCTCTGGGGCAGGGCCAACCCTAGCCACCCAAACTAGAGAAGGGCACGGGCCGGGCTACGCACCCGCTCCCCCCCTCAAGACCTCTGGGGCAGGGCCAACCCTAGCCACCCAAACCAGAGAAGGGCACGGGCCGGGCTACGCACCCGCTCCCCCCCTCAAGACCTCTGGGGCAGGGCCAACCCTAGCCACCCAAACCAGAGAAGGGCACGGGCCGGGCTACGCGCCCGCTCTCCCCTAAGACCTCTGGGGCAGGGCCAACCCTAGCCACCCAAACCAGAGAAGGGCACGGGCCGGGCTACGCACCCCGCTCCCCCCTCCACCCCTTTAGGGCAGGGCCAACCCTAGCCACCTAAACCAGAGAACGGCACGGGCCGGGCTACGCGCCCGCCCCCCCTCAAGACCTCTGGGGCAGGGCCAACCCTAGCCACCCAAACCAAAGAAGGGTACGGGCCGGGCTACGCGCCCACTCCCTCCTCAAGACCTCTGGGGCAGAGCCAACCCTAGCCACCCAAACCAGAGAAGGGCACGGGCTGGGTTACGCGCCCGCTCCCCCCCTCAAGACCTCTGAGGCAGGGCCAACACTAGCCACCCAAACCAGAGAAGGGCACGGGCCGGGCTACGCGCCCGCTCCCCCCTCAAGACCTCTGGGGCAGGGCCAACCCTAGCCACCCAAACCAGAGAAGGGCACGGGCCGGGCTACGCGCCCGCTCCCCCCTCAAGACCTCTGGGGCAGGGCCAACCCTAGCCACCCAAACCAGATAAGGGCACGGGCCGGGCTACGCGCCCGCTCCCCCCTCAAGACCTCTGGGCAGGGCCAACCCTAGCCACCCAAACAAGAGAAGGGCACGGGCCGGGCTACGCGCCCGCTTCCCCTTTAAGACCTCTGGGGCAGAGCCAACCCTAGCCACGCAAACCAGAGAAGGGCACGGGCTGGGCTACGCGCCCGCTCCCCCCACAAGACCTCTGGGGCAGGGCCAACCCTAGCCACCCAAACCAGAGAAGGGCACGGGCTGGGCTACTCGCCGGCTCCGCCCTAAGACCTCTGGGGCATGGCCAACCCTAGCCACCGAAACCAGAGAAGGGCACGGGCCGGGCTGCGCGCCCGCTCCCCCCTCAACACCTCTGGGCAGGGCCAACCCTAGCCACCCAAACCAGAGAAGGGCACGGGCCGGGCTGCGCGCCCGCTCCCCCCTCAACACCTCTGGGCAGGGCTAACCCTAGCCACCCAAACCAGAGAAGGGCACGGGCCGGGCTACGCGCCCGTTCCCCCCTCAAGACCTCTGGGGCAGGGCCAACCCTAGCCAACCAAACCAGAGAAGGGCACGGGCCAGGCTACGCGCCCGCTCCCCCCCCTCAAGACCTCTGGGGCAGGGCCAACCCTAGCCACCCAAACCAGAGAAGGGCACGGGCCGGGCTACGCGCCCGCTCCCCCCCTCAAGACCTCTGGGGCAGGGCCAACCCTAGCCACCCAAACCAGAGAAGGGCACGGGCTGGGTTACGCGCCTGCTCCCCCCTCAAGACCTCTGGGGCAGGGCCAACCCTAGCCACCCAAACCAGAGAAGGGCACGGGCCGGGCTATGCGCCTGCTCCCCCCTCAAGACCTCTGGGGCAGGGCCAACCCTAGCCACCCAAACCAGAGAAGGGCACGGGCCGGGCTACGCGCCCGCTCCTCCCTCAAGACCTCTTGGGCAGGGCCAACCCTAGCCACCCAAACCAGAGAAGGGCACGGGCCGGGCTACATGCCCGCTCCCCCCCTCAAGACCTCTGGGGCAGGGCCAACCCTAGCCACCTAAACCAGAGAAGGGCACGGGCCGGGCTACGTGCCCGTTCCCCCCCTCAAGACCTCTGGGGCTGGGCCAACCCTAGCCACCCAAACCAGAGAAGGGCACGGGCCGGGCTACGCGCCCGCTCCCCCCCTTCAAGACCTCTGGTGCAGGGCC
Organism: Scilla litardierei; assembly: GCA_030789695.1. Lineage (NCBI taxonomy): Eukaryota > Viridiplantae > Streptophyta > Magnoliopsida > Asparagales > Asparagaceae > Scilla > Scilla litardierei. The sequence continues at coordinate 23,017 of JAULAV010001338.1, read as the reverse complement.
AACCCTAGCAACCCAAACAAGTCGTGCTACGCGCCTGCTCCCCCCTCAAGACCTCTGGGGCAGGGCCAACCATAGCCACCCAAACCAGATAAGGGCACGGGCCGGGCTATGCACCCGCTCCCCCCTCAAGACCTCTGGGGCAGCGCCAACCCTAGCCACCCAAACCAGAGAAGGGCACGGGCCCGGCTATGCGCCCGCTCCCCCCTCAACACCTCTGGGGCAGGGCCAACCCTAGCCACCCAAACCAGAGAAGGGCATGGGCCGGGCTTCGCCTCCGCTCCCCTCTCAAGACCTCTGGGGTAAGGCCAACCGTAGCCACCCAAACCAGAGAAGGGCACGGGCCGGGCTACACACCCGCTGCCCCTCAAGACCTCTGGGGCAGGGCCAACCCTAGCCACCCAAACCAGAGAAGGGCACGGGCCGGGCTACGCGCCCGCTCCCCCCTCAAGACCTTTGGGGCAGGGCCAACCCTAGCCACCCAAACCAGAGAAGGGCACGGGCTGAGCTACGCACCCGCTCCCCCCCTCAAGACCTCTGGGGCAGGGCCAACCCTAGCCACCCAAACCAGAGAAGGGAACGGGCCGGGCTACGCGCCCGCTCCCCCCCTCAAGACCTCTGGGGCAGGGCCAACCCTTGCCACCCAAACCAGAGAAGGGCACGGGCCGGGCTACACGCCCGCTCCCCCCTCAAGACCTCTGGGGCAGCGCCAACCCTAGCCACCCAAACCAGAGAAGGGCACGGGCCCGGCTATGCGCCCGCTCCCCCCTCAAGACCTCTGGGGCAGGGCCAACCCTAGCCACCCAAACCAGAGAAGGGCACGGGCCGGGCTTCGCACCCGCTCCCCCCTCAAGACCTCTGGGGCAGGGCCAACCCTAGCCACCCAAACCAGAGACGGGCACGGGCCGGGCTACACACCCGCCCCCCCCTCAAGACCTCTGGGGTAGGGCGAACCCTAGCCACCCAAACCAGAGAAGGGCACGGGCCGGGCTACGCGCCCGCTCCCCCCTCAAGACCTCTGGGGCAGGGCCAACCCTAGCCACCCAAACTAGAGAAGGGCACGGGCCGGGCTACGCACCCGCTCCCCCCCTCAAGACCTCTGGGGCAGGGCCAACCCTAGCCACCCAAACCAGAGAAGGGCACGGGCCGGGCTACGCACCCGCTCCCCCCCCTCAAGACCTCTGGGGCAGGGCCAACCCTAGCCACCCAAACCAGAGAAGGGCACGGGCCGGGCTACGCGCCCGCTCTCCCCTAAGACCTCTGGGGCAGGGCCAACCCTAGCCACCCAAACCAGAGAAGGGCACGGGCCGGGCTACGCACCCGCTCCCCCCTCCACCCCTTTAGGGCAGGGCCAACCCTAGCCACCTAAACCAGAGAACGGCACGGGCCGGGCTACGCGCCCGCCCCCCCTCAAGACCTCTGGGGCAGGGCCAACCCTAGCCACCCAAACCAAAGAAGGGTACGGGCCGGGCTACGCGCCCACTCCCTCCTCAAGACCTCTGGGGCAGAGCCAACCCTAGCCACCCAAACCAGAGAAGGGCACGGGCTGGGTTACGCGCCCGCTCCCCCCCTCAAGACCTCTGAGGCAGGGCCAACACTAGCCACCCAAACCAGAGAAGGGCACGGGCCGGGCTACGCGCCCGCTCCCCCCTCAAGACCTCTGGGGCAGGGCCAACCCTAGCCACCCAAACCAGAGAAGGGCACGGGCCGGGCTACGCGCCCGCTCCCCCCTCAAGACCTCTGGGGCAGGGCCAACCCTAGCCACCCAAACCAGATAAGGGCACGGGCCGGGCTACGCGCCCGCTCCCCCCTCAAGACCTCTGGGCAGGGCCAACCCTAGCCACCCAAACAAGAGAAGGGCACGGGCCGGGCTACGCGCCCGCTTCCCCTTTAAGACCTCTGGGGCAGAGCCAACCCTAGCCACGCAAACCAGAGAAGGGCACGGGCTGGGCTACGCGCCCGCTCCCCCCTCAAGACCTCTGGGGCAGGGCCAACCCTAGCCACCCAAACCAGAGAAGGGCACGGGCTGGGCTACTCGCCGGCTCCGCCCTAAGACCTCTGGGGCAGGGCCAACCCTAGCCACCGAAACCAGAGAAGGGCACGGGCCGGGCTGCGCGCCCGCTCCCCCCTCAACACCTCTGGGCAGGGCCAACCCTAGCCACCCAAACCAGAGAAGGGCACGGGCCGGGCTGCGCGCCCGCTCCCCCCTCAACACCTCTGGGCAGGGCTAACCCTAGCCACCCAAACCAGAGAAGGGCACGGGCCGGGCTACGCGCCCGTTCCCCCCTCAAGACCTCTGGGGCAGGGCCAACCCTAGCCAACCAAACCAGAGAAGGGCACGGGCCAGGCTACGCGCCCGCTCCCCCCCTCAAGACCTCTGGGGCAGGGCCAACCCTAGCCACCCAAACCAGAGAAGGGCACGGGCCGGGCTACGCGCCCGCTCCCCCCCTCAAGACCTCTGGGGCAGGGCCAACCCTAGCCACCCAAACCAGAGAAGGGCACGGGCTGGGTTACGCGCCTGCTCCCCCCTCAAGACCTCTGGGGCAGGGCCAACCCTAGCCACCCAAACCAGAGAAGGGCACGGGCCGGGCTATGCGCCTGCTCCCCCCTCAAGACCTCTGGGGCAGGGCCAACCCTAGCCACCCAAACCAGAGAAGGGCACGGGCCGGGCTACGCGCCCGCTCCTCCCTCAAGACCTCTTGGGCAGGGCCAACCCTAGCCACCCAAACCAGAGAAGGGCACGGGCCGGGCTACATGCCCGCTCCCCCCCTCAAGACCTCTGGGGCAGGGCCAACCCTAGCCACCTAAACCAGAGAAGGGCACGGGCCGGGCTACGTGCCCGTTCCCCCCTCAAGACCTCTGGGGCTGGGCCAACCCTAGCCACCCAAACCAGAGAAGGGCACGGGCCGGGCTACGCGCCCGCTCCCCCCTTCAAGACCTCTGGTGCAGGGCCAACCCTAGCAACCCAAACAAGTCGTGCTACGCGCCTGCTCCCCCCTCAAGACCTCTGGGGCAGGGCCAACCATAGCCACCCAAACCAGATAAGGGCACGGGCCGGGCTATGCACCCGCTCCCCCCTCAAGACCTCTGGGGCAGCGCCAACCCTAGCCACCCAAACCAGAGAAGGGCACGGGCCCGGCTATGCGCCCGCTCCCCCCTCAACACCTCTGGGGCAGGGCCAACCCTAGCCACCCAAACCAGAGAAGGGCATGGGCCGGGCTTCGCCTCCGCTCCCCTCTCAAGACCTCTGGGGTAAGGCCAACCGTAGCCACCCAAACCAGAGAAGGGCACGGGCCGGGCTACACACCCGCTGCCCCTCAAGACCTCTGGGGCAGGGCCAACCCTAGCCACCCAAACCAGAGAAGGGCACGGGCCGGGCTACGCGCCCGCTCCCCCCTCAAGACCTTTGGGGCAGGGCCAACCCTAGCCACCCAAACCAGAGAAGGGCACGGGCTGAGCTACGCACCCGCTCCCCCCCTCAAGACCTCTGGGGCAGGGCCAACCCTAGCCACCCAAACCAGAGAAGGGAACGGGCCGGGCTACGCGCCCGCTCCCCCCCTCAAGACCTCTGGGGCAGGGCCAACCCTTGCCACCCAAACCAGAGAAGGGCACGGGCCGGGCTACACGCCCGCTCCCACCCTCAAGACCTCTGGGGCAGGGCCAACCCTTGCCACCCAAACCAGAGAAGGGCACTGGCCGGGCTACACGCCTGCTCCCCCCCTCAAGACCTCTGGGGCTGGGCCAACCTTAGCCACCCAAACCAGAGAAGGGCACGGGCCGGGCTTCGCATCCGCTCCCCCCTCAAGACCTCTGGGGCAGGGCCAACCCTAGCCACCCAAACCAGAGAAGGGCACGGGCCGGGCTACACACCCGCTCCCCCCTCAAGACCTCTGGGGCAGGGCCAACCCTAGCCACCCAAACCAGAGAAGGGCACGGGCCGGGCTACACGCCCGCTCCCCCCTCAAGACCTCTGGGGCAGGGCCAACCCTAGCCACCCAAACCAGAGAAGGGCACGGGCCGGGCTACGCACCCACACCCCCCTCAAGACCTCTGGGGCAGGGCCAAACCTAGCCACCCAAACCAGAGAAGGGCACGGGCCGGGCTACGCGCCCGCTCCCCACCTCAAGACCTCTGGGGCAGGGCCAACCCTTGCCACCCAAACGAGAGAAGGGCACGGGCCGGGCTACGTGCCCGCTCACCCCCGCAAGACCTCTAGGACAGGGCCAACCCTAGCAACCCAAACCAGAGAAGGGCACGGGCCGGGCCATGCGCCCGCTTCCCCCCTCAAGACCTCTGGGGCAGGGCCAACCCTAGCCACCCAAACAAGAGACGGGCACGGGCCGGGCTAAGCGCCCGCTCCCCCCTCAAGACCTCTGGGGCAGGGCCAACCCTAGCCACCCAAACCAGAGAAGGGCACGGGCTGGGATACGCGCCCGCTCCCCCCTCAAGACCTCTGCAGCAGGGCCAACCCTAGCCACCCAAACAAGAGAAGGGCAAGGGTCGGGCTACGCGCCCGCTCCCCCCCTCAAGACCTCTGGGGCAGGGCCAACCCTAGCCACCCAAACCAGAGAAGGGCACGGGCCGGGCTACGCGCCCGCTCCCCCCCTCAAGACTTCTGGGGCAGGGCCAACCCTAGCCACCCAAACCAGAGAAGGGCACGGGCCGGGCTACGTGCCCGCTCCCCCCTCAAGACCTCAGGGGCAGGGACAACCCTAGCCACCCAAACCAGAGAAGGGCACGGGCCGGGCTACGTGCCCGCTCTCCCCCTCAAGACCTCTGGGATAGGGCCAACCCTAGCCACCCAAACCAGAGAAGGGCACGGGCCAGGCTACGCGCCTGCTCCCCCCTCAAGACCACTGGGGCAGGGCCAACCCTAGCCACCCAAACCAGAGAAGGGCATGGACCGGGCTACGCGCCTGCTCCCCCCATCAAGACCTCTGGGGCAGGGCCAACCCTAGCCACCCAAACCAGAGAAGGGCACAGGCCGGGCTTCGCGCCCGCTCCCCCCTCAAGACCTCTGGGGCAGGGCCAACCCTAGCCACCCAAACCAGAGAAGGGCACGGGCCGGGCTACGCGTCCGCTCCCCCCCTCAAGACCTCTGGGGCAGGGCCAACCCTAGCCACCCAAACCAGAGAAGGGCACGGGCCGGGCTACACGCCCGCTCCCCCCTTTAAGACCTCTGGGGCAGGGCCAACCCTAGCCACCCAAACCAGAGAAGGGCACGGGCCGGGCTACGCACCCGTTCCCCCCTCAAGACCTCTGGGGCAGGGCCAACCCTAGCCACCCAAACCAGAGAAGGGCACGGGCCGGGCTCCGCGCCCGCTCCCCCCCACAAGACCTCTGGGGCAGGGCCAACCCTAGCCACCCAAACCAGAGAAGGGCACGGGACGGGCTACGCACCCGCTTTCCCCTCAAGACCTCTGGGGCAGGGCCAACCCTAGCCACCCAAACCAGAGAAGGGCACGGGCCGGGCCACGCGCCCACTCCCCCCCTCAAGACCTCTGGGGCAGGGCCAACCCTAGCCACCCAAACCAGAGAAGGGCACGGGCCGGGCTACACGCCGGCTCCGCCCTAAGACCTCTGGGGCAGGGCCAACCCTAGCCACCCAAACCAGAGAAGGGCACGGGCCGGGCTACGCGCCCGCTCCCCCCTCAACACCTCTGGGCAGGGCCAACCCTAGCCACCCAAACCAGAGAAGGGCACGGGCCGGGCTACGCGCCGGCTCCCCCCTCAAGACCTCTGGGGCAGGGCCAACCCTAGCCACCCAAACCAGAGAAGGGCACGGGCCGGGCTACGTGCCCGCTCCCCCCCTCAAGACCTCTGGGGCTGGGCCAACCCTAGCCACCGAAACCAGAGAAGGGCATGGGCCGGGATACGTGCCCGTTCCCCCCTCAAGACCTGTGGGGCAGGGCCAACCCTAGCCACCCAAACCAGAGAAGGACACGGGCCGGGCTATGCGCCCGCTCCCCCCCTCAAGACCTCTGGGGCAGGGCCAACCCTAGCCACCCAAACCAGAGAAGGGCACGGGCCGGGCTACGTGCCCGCTCCCCCCCTCAAGACCTCTGGGGCTGGGCCAACCCTAGCCACCGAAACCAGAGAAGGGCACGGGCCGGGATACGTGCCCGTACCCCCCTCAAGACCTGTGGGGCAGGGCAAACCCTAGCCACCAAAACTAGAGAAGGACACGGGCCGGGCTATGCGCCCGCTCCCCCCCTCAAGACCTCTGGGGCAGGGCCAACCCTAGCAACCCAAACCAGTCGGGCTACGCGCCTGCTCCCCCCTCAAGACATCTGGGGCAGGGCCAACCCTAGCCACCCAAACCAGAGAAGGGCACGGGCCGGGCTACGTGCCCGCTCCCCCCTCAAGACCTCTGGGGCAGCGCCAACCCTAACCACCCAAACCAGAGAAGGGCACGGGCCCGGCTATGCACCCGCTCCCCCCTCAAGACCACTGGGGCAGGGCCAACCCTAGCCACCCAAACCAGAGAAGGGCACGGGCCGGGCTACGCGCCTGCTCCCCCCCTCAAGACCTCTGGGGCAGGGCCAACCCTAGCCACCCAAACCAGAGAAGGGCACAGGCCGGGCTTCGCGCCCGCTCCCCCCTCAAGACCTCTGGGGCAGGGCCAACCCTAGCCACCCAAACCAGAGAAGGGCACGGGCTGGGTTACGCGCCCGCTCCCCCCCTCAAGACCTCTGAGGCAGGGCCAACCCTAGCAAACCCAAACCAGAGAAGGGCACAGGCCGGGATACATGCCCGCTCCCCCCTCAAGACCTTTGGGGCAGGGCTAACCCTAGCCACCCAAACCAGAGAAGGGCACGGGCCGGGCTACGCGCCCGCTCCCCCCTCAACACCTCTGGGCAGGGCCAACCCTAGCCACCCAAACCAGAGAAGGGCACGGGCCGGGCTACGCGCCGGCTCCCCCCTCAAGACCTCTGGGGCAGGGCCAACCCTAGCCACCCAAACCAGAGAAGGGCACGGGCCGGGCTACGTGCCCGCTCCCCCCCTCAAGACCTCTGGGGCTGGGCCAACCCTAGCCACCGAAACCAGAGAAGGGCATGGGCCGGGATACGTGCCCGTTCCCCCCTCAAGACCTGTGGGGCAGGGCCAACCCTAGCCACCCAAACCAGAGAAGGACACGGGCCGGGCTATGCGCCCGCTCCCCCCCTCAAGACCTCTGGGGCAGGGCCAACCCTAGCCACCCAAACCAGAGAAGGGCACGGGCCGGGCTACGTGCCCGCTCCCCCCCTCAAGACCTCTGGGGCTGGGCCAACCCTAGCCACCGAAACCAGAGAAGGGCACGGGCCGGGATACGTGCCCGTACCCCCCTCAAGACCTGTGGGGCAGGGCAAACCCTAGCCACCAAAACTAGAGAAGGACACGGGCCGGGCTATGCGCCCGCTCCCCCCCTCAAGACCTCTGGGGCAGGGCCAACCCTAGCAACCCAAACCAGTCGGGCTACGCGCCTGCTCCCCCCTCAAGACATCTGGGGCAGGGCCAACCCTAGCCACCCAAACCAGAGAAGGGCACGGGCCGGGCTACGTGCCCGCTCCCCCCTCAAGACCTCTGGGGCAGCGCCAACCCTAACCACCCAAACCAGAGAAGGGCACGGGCCCGGCTATGCACCCGCTCCCCCCTCAAGACCACTGGGGCAGGGCCAACCCTAGCCACCCAAACCAGAGAAGGGCACGGGCCGGGCTACGCGCATGCTCCCCCCCTCAAGACCTCTGGGGCAGGGCCAACCCTAGCCACCCAAACCAGAGAAGGGCACAGGCCGGGCTTCGCGCCCGCTCCCCCCTCAAGACCTCTGGGGCAGGGCCAACCCTAGCCACCCAAACCAGAGAAGGGCACGGGCTGGGTTACGCGCCCGCTCCCCCCCTCAAGACCTCTGAGGCAGGGCCAACCCTAGCAAACCCAAACCAGAGAAGGGCACAGGCCGGGATACATGCCCGCTCCCCCCTCAAGACCTTTGGGGCAGGGCTAACCCTAGCCACCCAAACCAGAGAAGGGCACGGGCCGGGCTACACGCCCGCTCCCCCCTCAAGACCTCTGGGGCAGGGCCAACCCTAGCCACCCAAACCAGAGACGGGCACGGGCCGGGCTACGCGCCCGTTCCCCCCTCAAGACCTCTGGGGCAGGTCCAACCCTAGCCACCCAAACCAGAGAAGGGCACGGGCCGGGCTCCGCGCCCGCTCCCCCCCACAAGACCTCTGGGGCAGGGCCAACCCTAGCCACCCAAACCAGAGAAGGGCACGGGCCGGGCTACGCGCCCGCTCCCCCCCTCAAGACCTTTGGGGCAGGGCCAATCCTAGCCACCCAAACCAGAGAAGGGCACGGGCCGGGCTACGCGCCTGCTCCCCCCTCAAGACCTCTGGGGCAGGGCCAACCCTAGCCACCCAAACCAGAGAAGGGCACGGGCCGGGCTACACGCCGGCTCCGCCCTAAGACCTCTGGGGCAGGGCCAACCCTAGCCACCCAAACCAGAGAAGGGCACGGGCCCGGCTACGCGCCCGCTCCCCCCTCAACACCTCTGGGCAGGGCCAACCCTAGCCACCCAAACCAGAGAAGGGCACGGGCCGGGCTACGCGCCCGTTCCCCCCTCAAGACCTCTGGGGCAGGGCCAACCCTAGCCACCCAAACCAGAGAAGGGCACGGGCCGGGCTATGCGCCCGCTCCCCCCTCAAGACCTCTGGGACAGGGCCAACCCTAGCCACCCAAACCAGAGAAGGGCACGGGCCGGGCTACGCGCCCGCTCCCCCCCCCTCAAGACCTCTGGGGCAGGGCCAATCCTAGCCACCCAAACCAGAGAAGGGCACGGGCCGGGCTACGCGCCTGCTCCCCCCCTCAAGACCTCTGGGGCAGGGCCAACCCTAGCCACCCAAACCAGAGAAGGGCACGGGCCGGGCTACGCGCCGGCTCCCCCCTCAAGACCTCTGGGGTAGGGCCAACCCTAGCCACCCAAACCAGAGAAGGGCACGGGCCGGGCTACGTGCCCGCTCCCCCCCTCAAGACCTCTGGGGCTGGGCCAACCCTAGCCACCGAAACCAGAGAAGGGCACGGGTCGGGATACGTGCCCGTTCCCCCCTCAAGACCTGTTGGGCAGGGCCAACCCTAGCCACCCAAACCAGAGAAGGACACGGGCCGGGCTATGCGCACGCTCCCCCCTCAAGACCTCTGGGGCAGGGCCAACCCTAGCAACCCAAACCAGTCGGGCTACGCGCCTGCTCCCCCCTCAAGACATCTGGGGCAGGGCCAACCCTAGCCACCCAAACCAGAGAAGGGCACGGGCCGGGCTACACGCCCGCTCCCCCCTCAAGACCTCTGGGGCAGCGCCAACCCTAGCCACCCAAACCAGAGAAGGGCACGGGCCCGGCTATGCGCCCGCTCCCCCCTCAAGACCTCTGGGGCAGGGCCAACCCTAGCCACCCAAACCAGAGAAGGGCACGGGCCGGGCTACGTGCCCGCTCCCCCCCTCAAGACCTCTGGGGCTGGGCCAACCCTAGCCACCGAAACCAGAGAAGGGCACGGGCCGGGATACGTGCCCGTACCCCCCTCAAGACCTGTGGGGCAGGGCAAACCCTAGCCACCAAAACTAGAGAAGGACACGGGCCGGGCTATGCGCCCGCTCCCCCCCTCAAGACCTCTGGGGCAGGGCCAACCCTAGCAACCCAAACCAGTCGGGCTACGCGCCTGCTCCCCCCTCAAGACATCTGGGGCAGGGCCAACCCTAGCCACCCAAACCAGAGAAGGGCACGGGCCGGGCTACGTGCCCGCTCCCCCCTCAAGACCTCTGGGGCAGCGCCAACCCTAACCACCCAAACCAGAGAAGGGCACGGGCCCGGCTATGCACCCGCTCCCCCCTCAAGACCACTGGGGCAGGGCCAACCCTAGCCACCCAAACCAGAGAAGGGCACGGGCCGGGCTACGCGCCTGCTCCCCCCCTCAAGACCTCTGGGGCAGGGCCAACCCTAGCCACCCAAACCAGAGAAGGGCACAGGCCGGGCTTCGCGCCCGCTCCCCCCTCAAGACCTCTGGGGCAGGGCCAACCCTAGCCACCCAAACCAGAGAAGGGCACGGGCTGGGTTACGCGCCCGCTCCCCCCCTCAAGACCTCTGAGGCAGGGCCAACCCTAGCAAACCCAAACCAGAGAAGGGCACAGGCCGGGATACATGCCCGCTCCCCCCTCAAGACCTTTGGGGCAGGGCTAACCCTAGCCACCCAAACCAGAGAAGGGCACGGGCCGGGCTACACGCCCGCTCCCCCCTCAAGACCTCTGGGGCAGGGCCAACCCTAGCCACCCAAACCAGAGACGGGCACGGGCCGGGCTACGCGCCCGTTCCCCCCTCAAGACCTCTGGGGCAGGTCCAACCCTAGCCACCCAAACCAGAGAAGGGCACGGGCCGGGCTCCGCGCCCGCTCCCCCCCACAAGACCTCTGGGGCAGGGCCAACCCTAGCCACCCAAACCAGAGAAGGGCACGGGCCGGGCTACGCGCCCGCTCCCCCCCTCAAGACCTTTGGGGCAGGGCCAATCCTAGCCACCCAAACCAGAGAAGGGCACGGGCCGGGCTACGCGCCTGCTCCCCCCTCAAGACCTCTGGGGCAGGGCCAACCCTAGCCACCCAAACCAGAGAAGGGCACGGGCCGGGCTACACGCCGGCTCCGCCCTAAGACCTCTGGGGCAGGGCCAACCCTAGCCACCCAAACCAGAGAAGGGCACGGGCCCGGCTACGCGCCCGCTCCCCCCTCAACACCTCTGGGCAGGGCCAACCCTAGCCACCCAAACCAGAGAAGGGCACGGGCCGGGCTACGCGCCCGTTCCCCCCTCAAGACCTCTGGGGCAGGGCCAACCCTAGCCACCCAAACCAGAGAAGGGCACGGGCCGGGCTATGCGCCCGCTCCCCCCTCAAGACCTCTGGGACAGGGCCAACCCTAGCCACCCAAACCAGAGAAGGGCACGGGCCGGGCTACGCGCCCGCTCCCCCCCTCAAGACCTCTGGGGCAGGGCCAATCCTAGCCACCCAAACCAGAGAAGGGCACGGGCCGGGCTACGCGCCTGCTCCCCCCCTCAAGACCTCTGGGGCAGGGCCAACCCTAGCCACCCAAACCAGAGAAGGGCACGGGCCGGGCTACACGCCGGCTCCCCCCCTCAAGACCTCTGGGGCAGGGCCAACCCTAGCCACCCAAACCAGAGAAGGGCACGGGCCGGGCTACGCGCCGGCTCCCCCCTCAAGACCTCTGGGGTAGGGCCAACCCTAGCCACCCAAACCAGAGAAGGGCACGGGCCGGGCTACGTGCCCGCTCCCCCCCTCAAGACCTCTGGGGCTGGGCCAACCCTAGCCACCGAAACCAGAGAAGGGCACGGGTCGGGATACGTGCCCGTTCCCCCCTCAAGACCTGTTGGGCAGGGCCAACCCTAGCCACCCAAACCAGAGAAGGACACGGGCCGGGCTATGCGCACGCTCCCCCCTCAAGACCTCTGGGGCAGGGCCAACCCTAGCAACCCAAACCAGTCGGGCTACGCGCCTGCTCCCCCCTCAAGACATCTGGGGCAGGGCCAACCCTAGCCACCCAAACCAGAGAAGGGCACGGGCCGGGCTACACGCCCGCTCCCCCCTCAAGACCTCTGGGGCAGCGCCAACCCTAGCCACCCAAACCAGAGAAGGGCACGGGCCCGGCTATGCGCCCGCTCCCCCCTCAAGACCTCTGGGGCAGGGCCAACCCTAGCCACCCAAACCAGAGAAGGGCACGGGCCGGGCTTCGCACCCGCTCCCCCCTCAAGACCTCTGGGGCAGGGCCAACCCTAGGCACCCAAACCAGAGACGGGCACGGGCCGGGCTACACACCCGCCCCGCCCTCAAGACCTCTGGGGCAGGGCGAACCCTAGCCACCCAAACCAGAGAAGGGCACGGGCCGGGCTCCACGCCCGCTCCCCCCCACAAGACCTCTGGGGCAGGGCCAACCCTAGCCACCCAAACCAGAGAAGGGCACGGGACGGGCTACGCACCCGCTTTCCCCTCAAGACCTCTGGGGCAGGGCCAACCCTAGCCACCCAAACCAGAGAAGGGCACGGGCCGGGCCACGCGCCCACTCCCCCCCTCAAGACCTCTGGGGCAGGGCCAACCCTAGCCACCCAAACCAGAGAAGGGCACGGGCCGGGCTACACGCCGGCTCCGCCCTAAGACCTCTGGGGCAGGGCCAACCCTAGCCACCCAAACCAGAGAAGGGCACGGGCCGGGCTACGCGCCCGCTCCCCCCTCAACACCTCTGGGCAGGGCCAACCCTAGCCACCCAAACCAGAGAAGGGCACGGGCCGGGCTACGCGCCGGCTCCCCCCTCAAGACCTCTGGGGCAGGGCCAACCCTAGCCACCCAAACCAGAGAAGGGCACGGGCCGGGCTACGTGCCCGCTCCCCCCCTCAAGACCTCTGGGGCTGGGCCAACCCTAGCCACCGAAACCAGAGAAGGGCATGGGCCGGGATACGTGCCCGTTCCCCCCTCAAGACCTGTGGGGCAGGGCCAACCCTAGCCACCCAAACCAGAGAAGGACACGGGCCGGGCTATGCGCCCGCTCCCCCCCCTCAAGACCTCTGGGGCAGGGCCAACCCTAGCCACCCAAACCAGAGAAGGGCACGGGCCGGGCTACGTGCCCGCTCCCCCCCTCAAGACCTCTGGGGCTGGGCCAACCCTAGCCACCGAAACCAGAGAAGGGCACGGGCCGGGATACGTGCCCGTACCCCCCTCAAGACCTGTGGGGCAGGGCAAACCCTAGCCACCAAAACTAGAGAAGGACACGGGCCGGGCTATGCGCCCGCTCCCCCCCTCAAGACCTCTGGGGCAGGGCCAACCCTAGCAACCCAAACCAGTCGGGCTACGCGCCTGCTCCCCCCTCAAGACATCTGGGGCAGGGCCAACCCTAGCCACCCAAACCAGAGAAGGGCACGGGCCGGGCTACGTGCCCGCTCCCCCCTCAAGACCTCTGGGGCAGCGCCAACCCTAGCCACCCAAACCAGAGAAGGGCACGGGCCCGGCTATGCACCCGCTCCCCCCTCAAGACCACTGGGGCAGGGCCAACCCTAGCCACCCAAACCAGAGAAGGGCACGGGCCGGGCTACGCGCCTGCTCCCCCCCTCAAGACCTCTGGGGCAGGGCCAACCCTAGCCACCCAAACCAGAGAAGGGCACGGGCCGGGCTACGTGCCCGCTCCCCCCTCAAGACCTCTGGGGCAGCGCCAACCCTAGCCACCCAAACCAGAGAAGGGCACGGGCCCGGCTATGCACCCGCTCCCCCCTCAAGACCACTGGGGCAGGGCCAACCCTAGCCACCCAAACCAGAGAAGGGCACGGGCCGGGCTACGCGCCTGCTCCCCCCCTCAAGACCTCTGGGGCAGGGCCAACCCTAGCCACCCAAACCAGAGAAGGGCACGGGCCGGGCTACGCGCCCGCTCCCCCCTCAAGACCTCTGGGGCCGGGCCAACCCTAGCCACCCAAACCAGAGAAGGGCACGGGCCGGGCTACACGCCCGCTCCCCCCTCAAGACCTCTGGGGCAGGGCCAACCCTAGCCACCCAAACCAGAGACGGGCACGGGCCGGGCTACGCGCCCGTTCCCCCCTCAAGACCTCTGGGGCAGGGCCAACCCTAGCCACCCAAACCAGAGAAGGGCACGGGCCGGGCTCCGCGCCCGCTCCCCCCCACAAGACTTCTAGGGCAGGGCCAACCCTAGCCACCCAAACCAGAGAAGGGCACGGGCCGGGCTACGCGCCCGCTCCCCCCCTCAAGACCTTTGGGGCAGGGCCAATCCTAGCCACCCAAACCAGAGAAGGGCACGGGCCGGGCTACACGCCTGCTCCCCCCTCAAGACCTCTGGGGCAGGGCCAACCCTAGCCACCCAAACCAGAGAAGGGCACGGGCCGGGCTACACGCCGGCTCCGCCCTAAGACCTCTGGGGCAGGGCCAACCCTAGCCACCCAAACCAGAGAAGGGCACGGGCCCGGCTACGCGCCCGCTCCCCCCTCAACACCTCTGGGCAGGGCCAACCCTAGCCACCCAAACCAGAGAAGGGCACGGGCCGGGCTACGCGCCCGTTCCCCCCTCAAGACCTCTGGGGCAGGGCCAACCCTAGCCACCCAAACCAGAGAAGGGCACGGGCCGGGCTATGCGCCCGCTCCCCACTCAAGACCTCTGGGACAGGGCCAACCCTAGCCACCCAAACCAGAGAAGGGCACGGGCCGGGCTACGCGCCCGCTCCCCCCCTCAAGACCTCTGGGGCAGGGCCAATCCTAGCCACCCAAACCAGAGAAGGGCACGGGCCGGGCTACGCGCCTGCTCCCCCCCTCAAGACCTCTGGGGCAGGGCCAACCCTAGCCACCCAAACCAGAGAAGGGCACGGGCCGGGCTACACGCCGGCTCCCCCCCTCAAGACCTCTGGGGCAGGGCCAACCCTAGCCACCCAAACCAGAGAAGGGCACGGGCCGGGCTACGCGTCGGCTCCCCCCTCAAGACCTCTGGGGTAGGGCCAACCCTAGCCACCCAAACCAGAGAAGGGCACGGGCCGGGCTACGTGCCCGCTCCCCCCCTCAAGACCTCTGGGGCTGGGCCAACCCTAGCCACCGAAACCAGAGAAGGGCACGGGCCGGGATACGTGCCCGTTCCCCCCTCAAGACCTGTAGGGCAGGGCCAACCCTAGCCACCCAAACCAGAGAAGGACACGGGCCGGGCTATGCGCACGCTCCCCCCTCAAGACCTCGGGGGCAGGGCCAACCCTAGCAACCCAAACCAGTCGGGCTACGCGCCTGCTCCCCCCTCAAGACATCTGGGGCAGGGCCAACCCTAGCCACCCAAACCAGAGAAGGGCACGGGCCGGGCTACACGCCCGCTCCCCCCTCAAGACCTCTGGGGCAGCGCCAACCCTAGCCACCCAAACCAGAGAAGGGCACGGGCCCGGCTATGCGCCCTCTCCCCCCTCAAGACCTCTGGGGCAGGGCCAACCCAAGCCACCCAAACCAGAGAAGGGCACGGGCCGGGCTTCGCACCCGCTCCCCCCTCAAGACCTCTGGGGCAGGGCCAACCCTAGGCACCCAAACCAGAGACGGGCACGGGCCGGGCTACACACCCGCCCCGCCCTCAAGACCTCTGGGGCAGGGCGAACCCTAGCCACCCAAACCAGAGAAGGGCACGGGCCGGGCTACGCGCCCGCTCCCCCCTCAAGACCTCTGGGGCAGGGCCAACCCTAGCCACCCAAACTAGAGAAGGGCACGGGCCGGGCTACGCACCCGCTCCCCCCTCAAGACCTCTGGGGCAGGGCCAACCCTAGCCACCCAAACCAAAGAAGGGCACGGGCCGGGCTACGCGCCCGCTCCCCCCCCTCAAGACCTCTGGGGCAGGGCCAACCCTAGCCACCCAAACCAGAGAAGGGCACGGGCCGGGCTACGCGCCCGCTCTCCCCTAAGACCTCTGGGGCAGGGCCAACCCTAGCCACCCAAACCAGAGAAGGGCACGGGCCGGGCTACGCGCCCGCTCCCCCCTCAACCCCTTTAGGGCAGGGCCAACCCTAGCCACCTAAACCAGAGAACGGCACGGGCCGGGCTACGCGCCCGCCCCCCCTCAAGACCTATGTGGCAGGGCCAACCCTAGCCACCCAAACCAAAGAAGGGTACGGGCCGGGCTACGCGTCCACTCCCCCCTCAAGACCTCTGGGGCAGGGCCAACCCTAGCCACCCAAACCAGAGAAGGGCACGGGCTGGGTTACGCGCCCGCTCCCCCCCTCAAGACCTCTGAGGCAGGGCCAACACTAGCCACCCAAACCAGAGAAGGGCACGGGCCGGGCTACGCGCCCGCTCCCCCCTCAAGACCTCTGGGGCAGGGCCAACCCTAGCCACCCAAACCAGAGAAGGGCACGGGCCGGGCTACGCGCCCGCTCCCCCCTCAAGACCTCTGGGGCAGGGCCAACCCTAGCCACCCAAACCAGATAAGGGCACGGGCCGGGCTACGCGCCCGCTCCCCCCTCAAGACCTCTGGGCAGGGCCAACCCTAGCCACCCAAACAAGAGAAGGGCACGGGCCGGGCTACGCGCCCGCTTCCCCTTTAAGACCTCTGGGGCAGGGCCAACCCTAGCCACGCAAACCAGAGAAGGGCACGGGCTGGGCTACGCGCCCGCTCCCCCCTCAAGACCTCTGGGGCAGGGCCAACCCTAGCCACCCAAACCAGAGAAGGGCACGGGCTGGGCTACTCGCCGGCTCCGCCCTAAGACCTCTGGGGCAGGGCCAACCCTAGCCACCGAAACCAGAGAAGGGCACGGGCCGGGCTGCGCGCCCGCTCCCCCCTCAACACCTCTGGGCAGGGCCAACCCTAGCCACGCAAACCAGAGAAGGGCACGGGCCGGGCTACGCGCCGGCTCCCCCCCTCAAGACCTCTGGGGCAGGGCCAACCCAAGCCACCCAAACCAGAGAAGGGCACGGGCCGGGCTACGCGCCGGCTCCCCCCTCAAGACCTCTGGGGTAGGGCCAACCCTAGCCACCCAAACCAGAGAAGGGCACGGGCCGGGCTACGTGCCCGCTCCCCCCCTCAAGACCTCTGGGGCTGGGCCAACCCTAGCCACCGAAACCAGAGAAGGGCACGGGCCGGGATACGTGCCCGTTCCCCCCTCAAGACCTGTAGGGCAGGGCCAACCCTAGCCACCCAAACCAGAGAAGGACACGGGCCGGGCTATACGCACGCTCCCCCCTCAAGACCTCTGGGGCAGGGCCAACCCTAGCAACCCAAACCAGTCGGGCTACGCGCCTGCTCCCCCCTCAAGACTTCTGGGGCAGGGCCAACCCTAGCCACCTAAACCAGAGAAGGGCACGGGCCGGGCTACACGCCCGCTCCCCCCTCAAGACCTCTGGGGCAGCGCCAACCCTAGCCACCCAAACCAGAGAAGGGCACGGGCCCGGCTATGCGCCCGCTCCCCCCTCAAGACCTCTGGGGCAGGGCCAACCCTAGCCACCCAAACCAGAGAAGGGCACGGGCCGGGCTTCGCACCCGCTCCCCCCTCAAGACCTCTGGGGAAGGGCCAACCCTAGGCACCCAAACCAGAGACGGGCACGGGCCGGGCTACACACCCGCCCCGCCCTCAAGACCTCTGGGGCAGGGCGAACCCTAGCCA
Source organism: Scilla litardierei (assembly GCA_030789695.1). Classification (NCBI taxonomy): domain Eukaryota; kingdom Viridiplantae; phylum Streptophyta; class Magnoliopsida; order Asparagales; family Asparagaceae; genus Scilla; species Scilla litardierei. Next base: position 5,883 of record JAULAV010001338.1, on the reverse strand, counting down.
CCCAAACCATAGAAGGGCACGGGCCGGGCTCCGCGCCCGCTCCCCCCCACAAGACCTCTGGGGCAGGGCCAACCCTAGCCACCCAAACCAGAGAAGGGCACGGGACGGGCTACGCACCCGCTTTCCCCTCAAGACCTCTGGGGCAGGGCCAACCCTAGCCACCCAAACCAGAGAAGGGCACGGGCCGGGCCACGCGCCCACTCCCCCCCTCAAGACCTCTGGGGCAGGGCCAACCCTAGCCACCCAAACCAGAGAAGGGCACGGGCCGGGCTACACGCCGGCTCCGCCCTAAGACCTCTGGGGCAGGGCCAACCCTAGCCACCCAAACCAGAGAAGGGCACGGGCCGGGCTACGCGCCCGCTCCCCCCTCAACACCTCTGGGCAGGGCCAACCCTAGCCACCCAAACCAGAGAAGGGCACGGGCCGGGCTACGCGCCGGCTCCCCCCTCAAGACCTCTGGGGCAGGGCCAACCCTAGCCACCCAAACCAGAGAAGGGCACGGGCCGGGCTACGTGCCCGCTCCCCCCCTCAAGACCTCTGGGGCTGGGCCAACCCAAGCCACCGAAACCAGAGAAGGGCATGGGCCGGGATACGTGCCCGTTCCCCCCTCAAGACCTGTGGGGCAGGGCCAACCCTAGCCACCCAAACCAGAGAAGGACACGGGCCGGGCTATGCGCCCGCTCCCCCCCTCAAGACCTCTGGGGCAGGGCCAACCCTAGCCACCCAAACCAGAGAAGGGCACGGGCCGGGCTACGTGCCCGCTCCCCCCCTCAAGACCTCTGGGGCTGGGCCAACCCTAGCCACCGAAACCAGAGAAGGGCACGGGCCGGGATACGTGCCCGTACCCCCCTCAAGACCTGTGGGGCAGGGCAAACCCTAGCCACCAAAACTAGAGAAGGACACGGGCCGGGCTATGCGCCCGCTCCCCCCCTCAAGACCTCTGGGGCAGGGCCAACCCTAGCAACCCAAACCAGTCGGGCTACGCGCCTGCTCCCCCCTCAAGACATCTGGGGCAGGGCCAACCCTAGCCACCCAAACCAGAGAAGGGCACGGGCCGGGCTACGTGCCCGCTCCCCCCTCAAGACCTCTGGGGCAGCGCCAACCCTAGCCACCCAAACCAGAGAAGGGCACGGGCCCGGCTATGCACCCGCTCCCCCCTCAAGACCACTGGGGCAGGGCCAACCCTAGCCACCCAAACCAGAGAAGGGCACGGGCCGGGCTACGCGCCTGCTCCCCCCCTCAAGACCTCTGGGGCAGGGCCAACCCTAGCCACCCAAACCAGAGAAGGGCACAGGCCGGGCTTCGCGCCCGCTCCCCCCTCAAGACCTCTGGGGCAGGGCCAACCCTAGCCACCCAAACCAGAGAAGGGCACGGGCCGGGCTACGCGCCCGCTCCCCCCTCAAGACCTCTGGGGCCGGGCCAACCCTAGCCACCCAAACCAGAGAAGGGCACGGGCCGGGCTACACGCCCGCTCCCCCCTCAAGACCTCTGGGGCAGGGCCAACCCTAGCCACCCAAACCAGAGACGGGCACGGGCCGGGCTACGCGCCCGTTCCCCCCTCAAGACCTCTGGGGCAGGGCCAACCCTAGCCACCCAAACCAGAGAAGGGCACGGGCCGGGCTCCGCGCCCGCTCCCCCCCACATGACTTCTGGGGCAGGGCCAACCCTAGCCACCCAAACCAGAGAAGGGCATGGGCCGGGCTACGCGCCCGCTCCCCCCTCAAGACCTTTGGGGCAGGGCCAATCCTAGCCACCCAAACCAGAGAAGGGCACGGGCCGGGCTACACGCCTGCTCCCCCCTCAAGACCTCTGGGGCAGGGCCAACCCTAGCCACCCAAACCAGAGAAGGGCACGGGCCGGGCTACACGCCGGCTCCGCCCTAAGACCTCTGGGGCAGGGCCAACCCTAGCCACCCAAACCAGAGAAGGGCACGGGCCCGGCTACGCGCCCGCTCCCCCCTCAACACCTCTGGGCAGGGCCAACCCTAGCCACCCAAACCAGAGAAGGGCACGGGCCGGGCTACGCGCCCGTTCCCCCCTCAAGACCTCTGGGGCAGGGCCAACCCTAGCCACCCAAACCAGAGAAGGGCACGGGCCGGGCTATGCGCCCGCTCCCCACTCAAGACCTCTGGGACAGGGCCAACCCTAGCCACCCAAACCAGAGAAGGGCACGGGCCGGGCTACGCGCCCGCTCCCCCCCCTCAAGACCTCTGGGGCAGGGCCAATCCTAGCCACCCAAACCAGAGAAGGGCACGGGCCGGGCTACGCGCCTGCTCCCCCCCTCAAGACCTCTGGGGCAGGGCCAACCCTAGCCACCCAAACCAGAGAAGGGCACGGGCCGGGCTACACGCCGGCTCCCCCCCTCAAGACCTCTGGGGCAGGGCCAACCCTAGCCACCCAAACCAGAGAAGGGCACGGGCCGGGCTACGCGCCGGCTCCCCCCTCAAGACCTCTGGGGTAGGGCCAACCCTAGCCACCCAAACCAGAGAAGGGCACGGGCCGGGCTACGTGCCCGCTCCCCCCCTCAAGACCTCTGGGGCTGGGCCAACCCTAGCCACCGAAACCAGAGAAGGGCACGGGCCGGGATACGTGCCCGTTCCCCCCTCAAGACCTGTAGGGCAGGGCCAACCCTAGCCACCCAAACCAGAGAAGGACACGGGCCGGGCTATGCGCACGCTCCCCCCTCAAGACCTCTGGGGCAGGGCCAACCCTAGCAACCCAAACCAGTCGGGCTACGCGCCTGCTCCCCCCTCAAGACATCTGGGGCAGGGCCAACCCTAGCCACCCAAACCAGAGAAGGGCACGGGCCGGGCTACACGCCCGCTCCCCCCTCAAGACCTCTGGGGCAGCGCCAACCCTAGCCACCCAAACCAGAGAAGGGCACGGGCCCGGCTATGCGCCCGCTCCCCCCTCAAGACCTCTGGGGCAGGGCCAACCCAAGCCACCCAAACCAGAGAAGGGCACGGGCCGGGCTTCGCACCCGCTCCCCCCTCAAGACCTCTGGGGCAGGGACAACCCTAGGCACCCAAACCAGAGACGGGCACGGGCCGGGCTACACACCCGCCCCGCCCTCAAGACCTCTGGGGCAGGGCGAACCCTAGCCACCCAAACCAGAGAAGGGCACGGGCCGGGCTACGCGCCCGCTCCCCCCTCAAGACCTCTGGGGCAGGGCCAACCCTAGCCACCCAAACTAGAGAAGGGCACGGGCCGGGCTACGCACCCGCTCCCCCCCTCAAGACCTCTGGGGCAGGGCCAACCCTAGCCACCCAAACCAAAGAAGGGCACGGGCCGGGCTACGCGCCCGCTCCCCCCCTCAAGACCTCTGGGGCAGGGCCAACCCTAGCCACCCAAACCAGAGAAGGGCACGGGCCGGGCTACGCGCCCGCTCTCCCCTAAGACCTCTGGGGCAGGGCCAACCCTAGCCACCCAAACCAGAGAAGGGCACGGGCCGGGCTACGCGCCCGCTCCCCCCTCAACCCCTTTAGGGCAGGGCCAACCCTAGCCACCTAAACCAGAGAACGGCACGGGCCGGGCTACGCGCCCACCCCCCCTCAAGACCTATGGGGCAGGGCCAACCCTAGCCACCCAAACCAAAGAAGGGTACGGGCCGGGCTACGCGTCCACTCCCCCCTCAAGACCTCTGGGGCAGGGCCAACCCTAGCCACCCAAACCAGAGAAGGGCACGGGCTGGGTTACGCGCCCGCTCCCCCCCTCATGACCTCTGAGGCAGGGCCAACACTAGCCACCCAAACCAGAGAAGGGCACGGGCCGGGCTACGCGCCCGCTCCCCCCTCAAGACCTCTGGGGCAGGGCCAACCCTAGCCACCCAAACCAGAGAAGGGCACGGGCCGGGCTACGCGCCCGCTCCCCCCTCAAGACCTCTGGGGCAGGGCCAACCCTAGCCACCCAAACCAGATAAGGGCACGGGCCGGGCTACGCGCCCGCTCCCCCCTCAAGACCTCTGGGCAGGGCCAACCCTAGCCACCCAAACAAGAGAAGGGCACGGGCCGGGCTACGCGCCCGCTTCCCCTTTAAGACCTCTGGGGCAGGGCCAACCCTAGCCACGCAAACCAGAGAAGGGCACGGGCTGGGCTACGCGCCCGCTCCCCCCTCAAGACCTCTGGGGCAGGGCCAACCCTAGCCACCCAAACCAGAGAAGGGCACGGGCTGGGCTACTCGCCGGCTCCGCCCTAAGACCTCTGGGGCAGGGCCAACCCTAGCCACCGAAACCAGAGAAGGGCACGGGCCGGGCTGCGCGCCCGCTCCCCCCTCAACACCTCTGGGCAGGGCCAACCCTAGCCACCCAAACCAGAGAAGGGCACGGGCCGGGCTACGCGCCGGCTCCCCCCCTCAAGACCTCTGGGGCAGGGCCAACCCTAGCCACCCAAACCAGAGAAGGGCACGGGCCGGGCTACGCGCCGGCTCCCCCCTCAAGACCTCTGGGGTAGGGCCAACCCTAGCCACCCAAACCAGAGAAGGGCACGGGCCGGGCTACGTGCCCGCTCCCCCCCCTCAAGTCCTCTGGGGCTGGGCCAACCCTAGCCACTGAAACCAGAGAAGGGCACGGGCCGGGATACGTGCCCGTGCCCCCCTCAAGACCTGTAGGGCAGGGCCAACCCTAGCCACCCAAACCAGAGAAGGACACGGGCCGGGCTATGCGCACGCTCCCCCCCTCAAGACCTCTGGGGCAGGGCCAACCCTAGCAACCCAAACCAGTCGGGCTACGCGCCTGCTCCCCCCTCAAGACATCTGGGGCAGGGCCAACCCTAGCCACCCAAACCAGAGAAGGGCACGGGCCGGGCTACACGCCCGCTCCCCCCTCAAGACCTCTGGGGCAGCGCCAACCCTAGCCACCCAAACCAGAGAAGGGCACGGGCCCGGCTATGCGCCCGCTCCCCCCTCAAGACCTCTGGGGCAGGGCCAACCCTTGCCACCCAAACCAGAGAAGGGCACGGGCCGGGCTTCGCACCCGCTCCCCCCTCAAGACCTCTGGGGCAGGGCCAACCCTAGCCACCCAAACCAGAGACGGGCACGGGCCGGGCTACACACCCGCCCCCCCTCAAGACCTCTGGGGCAGGGCGAACCCTAGCCACCCAAACCAGAGAAGGGCACGGGCCGGGCTACGCGCCCTCTCCCCCCTCAAGACCTCTGGGGCAGGGCCAACCCTAGCCACCCAAACTAGAGAAGGGCACGGGCCGGGCTACGCACCCGCTCCCCCCCTCAAGACCTCTGGGGCAGGGCCAACCCTAGCCACCCAAACCAGAGAAGGGCACGGGCCGGGCTACGCGCCCGCTCCCCCCCTCAAGACCTCTGGGGCAGGGCCAACCCTAGCCACCCAAACCAGAGAAGGGCACGGGCCGGGCTACGCGCCCGCTCTCCCCTAAGACCTCTGGGGCAGGGCCAACCCTAGCCACCCAAACCAGAGAAGGGCACGGGCCGGGCTACGCGCCCGCTCCCCCCTCAACCCCTTTAGGGCAGGGCCAACCCTAGCCACCTAAACCAGAGAACGACACGGGCCGGGCTACGCGCCCGCCCCCCCTCAAGACCTCTGGGGCAGGGCCAACCCTAGCCACCCAAACCAAAGAAGGGTACGGGCCGGGCTACGCGCCCACTCCCCCCTCAAGACCTCTGGGGCAGGGCCAACCCTAGCCACCCAAACCAGAGAAGGGCACGGGCTGGGTTACGCGCCCGCTCCCCCCCCTCAAGACCTCTGAGGCAGGGCCAACACTAGCCACCCAAACCAGAGAAGGGCACGGGCCGGGCTACGCGCCCGCTCCCCCCTCAAGACCTCTGGGGCAGGGCCAACCCTAGCCACCCAAACCAGAGAAGGGCACGGGCCGGGCTACGCGCCCGCTCCCCCCTCAAGACCTCTGGGGCAGGGCCA
>JAULAV010001337.1:0-25000 GCA_030789695.1 Scilla litardierei | reverse complement strand
CTCTAAACTTGCATAAATATCAGCCTTGGCAGCAATGAATGCAGCCCAACAAGTATTTATAGGTTAGAGGAGAGAGAGAGAGAAAAACGTTTCAATTAGGGCTCCAACGGCTCTTTTCTGAACCCAACTAGTCGGTCAAAGAACAATCACCGACCGACTAGTTCATCAACTAGTCGGTCGGTCAATTAACGTAAACCGACTAATGGGTGAACAGAGAAAAGATCAAAGCACAGACACAAGGAACTAGTCGGTCTAAGAAGAGTCACTGACCGACTAGTTTCACAACTAGTCGGTCGGTTACTCAACGTGGACCGACTAACAGATAAAACTGAAGTCTGAGAAGAATTAGACTTAGTCGGTCCAAGAACAAATGTTGACCGACTAATTCACCAATTAGTCGGTCACCAAATGAACATAGACCGACTAACAATAAACAGTAAGTATGGTGAAAAATTTGGCATGAACAGTAAACAAAACTAGTCGGTCTAAGAAGAAAAGTTGACCGACTAGTTCATCAACTAGTCGGTCGATCAATGAGCACAGACCGACTAATGATAAACAGTAGCTCAAGTGAAAATGTGCATGTTCAGGGAAAGCTCAACTAGTCGGTCACAGAAGCATCACTGACCGACTAGTTCACAAACTAGTCGGTCGGTGAGTCAACTTAGACCGACTAACTGTAAACAGTAAAGAGCAATGATTTAACTGAGAAGAACTAGTCGGTCCAAGAAGCTTGGCTGACCGACTAGATCACCATCTAGTCGGTCAGTTCTTCTTCTTGAACCAACTAACATGCACAAGAAGTCCCGAATCGAAGCGCGAAGCTTCGGGAAGAATTGTATGGACTTCTACTACGATCCTAGAGCTAAGATATGAGCGTTATGAAGATTTAAAACGTAAGACCTACTCAAGGCTTAACATTCTACGAAAGAAGCTTAAAGACTATAAATTAAACTTGACGATACCGTCTTCAATAGCTTCAATCGAATCTTCATGACTTCTAAATAGGTCCATAAGCTTCAACGAAGCTTTAGGCATACGATCACGTGCTTTGAGAAGTCTTGAGACGTCGTAATTGTTATTCATGTGAATTTGGCGACGATCTCCATAACTGCGCTCACAAAGTGTTAGTACATATTATATTTATGTTTGTTCATCATCCAAAACCAAATCCGGGGAGTCCAATATCCAACATTCTCCCCCTTTTTGGTGATGACAAACTAACATAAATAATAATCAAAAATAATAATTCAAATGAAATTTACTTACTCCCCCTGCATTGATGACACGTTAATTCCAATTTAAACAAAAAAATGATACGCATCAAGCAGACGAGTGAAGTATATTAAATGAGAATCGATTGTTGAATTATTGAAATACCAAAAGAAGGTTATTGAAATATCGGATTTGAAAATCCATTTATATATCTTAACTCCCCCTGAATCTAACACATCAAGTTAGATTCTTGGAAAATTGCTCTAAATTTTCATTTGGCACATCGTTATTATTATATCTCTCCCCCTTTGGCATAAGCAAAAAGAGCGGGAGGATAACAACGACAACAACAATGGCCTCAAATTATAAAGCACGGGAGTCGTAGAATACGACGAAGGTTCAAGTGACACCAAAGAGAAAAATAAGAATAGAATCAAGGCGTGTCAAAGTTACCAACGTCGAAAAATCGTAAAACGAAATCATCAAAACTCAAATCAATATTACGGATTGAGTTATGGAACATACTCTCCAATATCAACATTTCTTGGTTAATTTAGTGCATGGAAAACAATTCTATGTTTCCATAGAAGAAATTTGTGTAAAACCAAGTGAATATCGTCGAGCGACGAAATCGAACATTAGAGACATAACAAAAATTATAAATTTTGCACGATATAATGAAATGTCAACTGCGACGCATATATATATATATGAAATGAAGCAAAGTACATCACCGACATACAACAAAAATATCATGATATGACAAAAATATCGGAGTGCCCACAAAAAAAATACATCATCATCACACATATCAAAATACATCATCACAAATATCAAAAAGACATCAAAAAAAGATCCAAAAGACACAGCCACCCACACTATCCTACCCAACAACTCTCTCAACATGATATATCATCCAATGAGCATCAGGAGAGGCCTCGGAGAAACTCAAGAGGCAGCGGGAGGACCGGAAGCAACTGCAGGCTCAGCAGAAGCAGAAGAGGTGACTGGATCAGCAGAGACGTCCGGAAGATCAGCAGGAGGAACGGCTGAAGTGGCAACATCTGAAGCAGCAACCGTAGTGGCCTCGGGAGCACCAGTCGGAGTATCCACCACAGGAGTAGCGGCAACAGGTGTGCTCTCGGGTGCACCAGCAGAAGAAGCAGCAACAGCATCACCGGAAGTGGAAGCACCAGCAGCAGTGCCCTCGGGGGCACGAGTCGAAGCACGACAGAGCTCCTCAACGTCCTCCTCAGCCATGTCAGCTAACTCCTCATCCTCAGAAACAGATGTAGGAACATCAACACCCAGCAGACGAGCAATACGGTCGACTACCTCCTCGGTACGAGCCAAGCGAGACTCGTGACGACGAAGCAACCGAACGACCTCATCGAGGGTGGCAGAGGGAGCAGTAGAAGCACTAGCAGAGGCAGGGGCAGACGCTGAAGGTGTCGTTCTCTGAACGTGACGAAGAGCCGCAAGAGATTTCTTGACGGCCGTCGCATTCAGGGGAGGACTAAGGGGACGCTCATCGTCACGGGGCAACGTGACACGAAAATGACGAAAGACGAGGGTCAACATGCAAGGAAATGGGATATGAGCCGATTTATTGGAATTTCGAATACACTCGAAAGAATCAATCTTATCGAGTATAATTCGAGCCCAATTAATCGAGCTCCCCATGAAGATCACATAGATAAGCTTCAAAAATGGCTGGGATGGTAAAGATGAGGAGCCGTACTTGGAAAGCAAGCACGACTTCAGAATCAGATTGAGGACCCACGCATTAGGCTTGAATGATTTAGATGGCACGCCAATCATGGCAGGAGGGATCTGATGGAAAATCTCTGAAAGGATGGTCTGATCAAGAGAAGAAATATCATCTACCGATATATCAGAGGGAAGAAGGCCAGACGAAGAGATACCCAAAATCTCTCCTAAGATTTCCGCAGTAAGGACTATAGGAGTCCCCAAAACGGTCGTCTCAACAGAGTGGGTCTGAACGTACTGACCCCGGATCCTATTCGCATAGAAAAGCTTAACTAATCTAGGGTAGGGGTGAGGATTCGCCTTCGGGTCATATCGAAGGTAATCGAGAAGACCCGACGACGACAGAAGATCAGCTAACCCTATAAAATCGCTAAACTGGACGAAATGCTCCAGAAGCAGCGGGCAATGTTCGATACGATTATACGCCACGAGACACAAAGGGTCATCGCGACATAAGGAAATATCGACACCGCCCACCGGCATCGGACCCTTTCCCTTAGGCTTACGGGTAGACGTACGAGGGTGGGTGCTAGACTCGGGATGAGTAGGAGGAGTGGGTTCCCTATGAGTCTCGGTCTCGGGGTGATACTCCGAATCGGAATCGGTCGGAGTATGGAACGAAGAGGCAGAGGCAAGAATTTTGGCCTTAGGGTTAGGCTTGGGTTTGGGTTGACCTCTAGGTTTAGCGGTCGTCGTCCTCTTCCTCTTGAGAGGAGGCGAAGACGACGAAGGAAGGGTGGACTTGGCTCTACGCTTCGGAGGGGTTGGATGCTCGGGATCCGAAGGGTTTTGCTCTACGGTCATCGGAGAGGGGCTAGACGGAGTGATCGGAATACGAGTTCTTGCCATAATCGAAGCAAGACACGGGACAAGGAGATCAAACGAAGAAGCCCTAGCCGAAAAATATTAGATAAACCATAAGAACCCTAGAAATCGAGCAAGCCCTAGCTCTAGGAAAGGAAATCTAACCCTAGAAGGAGAGGAGATCACCTAGAACGAGGGGCCGACGGCAGAGATCGACGGAGACGGCCGGAAAATGGCCGGAGAACGATCGGAAGTCAAAGGGTTTTGAGGGGAATCGGGGGTTCGAGCTGAGGGAGAGGGACAGTGGATCGATTAGAATGAAAATCGATCGACTAAACTGAGTTTAAGTCGGTCGATTTCGCAAATGACCAAACAGCCCCTGGCACAACTAGTCGGTCACAGTTCAAGCACTGACCGACTAGATCACGATCTAGTCGGTCGGTCAATGAGCTTGAACCGACTAGTTGTAAACAGTGGCTGAATCCAAGTTAACTGACAAGAATTAGTCGGTCTGTGTTCATTTACTGACCGACTAGATATCAATCTAGTCGGTCGGTCACTGAAAATGAACCGACTAAAGAGTTTAAGATGGAAAGGAAACTCAATAAGCTTGAGTTAGTCGGTCTAAGTTCTTCTACTAACCGACTAGATGAATATCTAGTCGGTTGGTGGTTGAGCCTATACCGACTAACAGAGTCCAAACAATGATAATCAAGTTCTCTCCTTAAAACGCTTGAACGATATATCTCAAAACTTCTCAATAATCATCTAAACTACCCCATTAAACATCGAAAACTTAAAATTTGACGATTACGCACAAATCGAACGAAAAATCAAAAAGATCACATAAATTCCGAAAAATCCAATAATTCTAGCATGAAAGAGATATTGCCAAATATAATAGCATGCAAAATTATTGAATGAAACATGAATCCTATATCTCGGATTCACCCATAATCCCCAATTCTCGACGTAACCGCACAAAGGAGTCCTCCTTTAGGGGTTTCGTGAAAATATCGGCGATTTGCTTTTGGGTTTCAACGTACACTAAAATGATGTCCTTTTTAGCAACATGATCATCTAAAAAATGGTGTCGGACATCTATGTGTTTCGAACGGGAGTAGTGTACCGGGTTCTTGGAAAGACATATTGCACTTTGGTTGTCAACCATGATAGGGCAAGTATCACAATTAATACCAAAATCTTTAAGTGTGTGTCTCATCCAAAGAACTTGAGCACACGCGGCACCGGCGGCAATATATTCCGCCTCGGTGGTTGAAAGTGATACGGAATTTTGCTTCTTGGAAAACCAAGAGACAAGAGAATTTCCTATAAAATGGCAAGTGCCACTAGTACTTTTCCTGTCGGATTTGCATCCAGCATAATCGGCATCACTATATGAGATTAACTCATATGTGCTAGATTTCGGATAAAGTAATCCAAAATCTAAAGTGTAACTTAGATAGCGAAAAATACGCTTTACCGCTACTAAGTGAGATTCCTTAGGTTGAGATTGATAACGAGCACATACGCATACGGCGAACATAATATCGGGCCTACTTGCGGTAAGATATAGCAAACTACCTATCATACCTCGATATAGACGAATGTCTACATCCTTACCGCCCGTATCCTTATCGAGATGCGTTGTCGTGCTCATTGGAGTCTTTTTCCCGGAAGCACTCTCCATTCCAAATCGCTTTAGCAACTCCACCGTATACTTCGTTTGGTGGATGAAGATTGCATCGTCCATTTGGCGAATTTGGAGACCTAAGAAAAACTTGAGCTCACCCATGTGGCTCATCTCAAATTGTTCCTTCATAACATTAGAAAACTCTTCGCAAAGAGCAAAGTTAGTAGCACCGAAAATGATATCATCAACATATATTTGAACTAAAATTATATCATTATTCGCATGCTTAACAAAAAGTGTAGAATCGGCTTCTCCCATTTTAAAATTTAAATCCAAAAGAAAATTCTTTAGGCGATCATACCAAGCTCGAGGAGCTTGTCTTAAGCCGTAAAGCGCTTTCTTTAGTTTAAAAACATGATTTGGAAATTTTTCATTTATGAAGCCCGGAGGTTGAGAAACGTAAACTTCCTCAACGACATCTCCGTTTAAAAATGCACTTTTAACATCCATTTGAAATAATTTAAAATCCTTATGACATGCAAAAGACAATAATAATCTAATTGATTCTAATCTAGCTACCGGAGCGAAGGATTCTTCGAAATCAATACCTTCCTCTTGTCGATAGCCTTGAGCAACTAACCGAGCTTTGTTCCGGACGACGACTTGGATTTCGTCGGTTTTGTTCTTGAAGATCCACTTTGTCCCTATGACGGTGTGGTTCTTCGATGGCAATGGAACAAGCTCCCAAACTTCATTTCTCTCGAATTGAATGAGCTCCTCCTCCATGGCTAAGATCCAAGCGCTATCTTCGCATGCTTCATTAATATTCTTTGGCTCTATCGAGGAGGCAAAGGCACAATGAGCGAAGTAGTTCACTTGCGATCTCGTCTTGACACTATCATGGATATTGCCAATGACTTGCTCATGAGGATGGTCACGAACGGTATGAAGCCGTTTGGGAATACCTTGATCACTAGGAACATTCTCAACAACTTCATTAGTTGGGTTAGTCTCAATAGAATCAATAGAATCAGTAGACTTAGAATTATCAAGTGAATCACATAAAACATCCATAGAATCATTTTCATTTGAAATTCTAGTTGGAACAAATCCTTCATTAAATGATACATGAAGCGACTCCTCGATCGTTGAGGTTCGTTTGTTGAATATCCGGTAGGCTTTGCTACGCGAAGAATATCCAACAAAAATCCCCTCATCGGATCTTGGATCGAATTTGTCCAAACTACCATACGTGTTCTTAATAAAACATTTCGAACCAAAAACACGAAAATGTTTAACTTGAGGCAACCTACCAAACAACAATTCATAACAAGTTTGTTTAGTGCCGGGCCTCAAAAGTATTCTATTAAACACATAGCAAGCGGTGTGTACCGCTTCCGCCCAAAATTGATGGCCAAGTTGGCTATCATCAAGCATAGTGCGAGCACACTCCACTAGCGTCCTATTCTTTCTCTCAACTACACCATTTTGAGGAGGTGCACGAGGGAAAGAGAAGGTGTGAGTAATACCAACTTCATCACAAAATGTCTCAAAAGACTCATTCTCAAATTCACCTCCATGATCACTACGAATAGTGACAATGGTGGTTCCTAAGAGATTTTGTACTTTCTTAACAAAAATTGTGAAGTTTTCAAAAGCTTCATTTTTATTACATAATGAAAATACCCATGTAAATCTCGAATAGTCATCTACGATGACAAGTCCATATCTAGCATTTCCTAATGAAGCAACTCTAGTTGGCCCAAATAAGTCTAGATGTAATAGCTCTAGTGGCCGTTTAGTAGAAATGCTTTTCTTAGGTTTAAATGAAGATTTAGGAAGCTTGCCACGTTGACAACAATCACAAAAGCTTTTCTTTTCAAAAACAAGCTTCGGAAAACCTTTAATTGAATTTAATTTTGAAAGTTTATAAAGTGTTCCAAAGTTCACATGTCCAAAGCGTCGATGCCATAAGTGTTGTTCACTTGTGTTGGCAACGAGGCATTGTTCATATGACTTAGGAAGATCCAAAATATAAATGTCTTTATGACGAGTTCCGGAAAATAATAATTTATTATTATCTTTTCTTAAAATATGACACAATCCTTTCGCAAAGCTAACTTTGTAACCTTTGTCACAAAGTTGGCTTATTGAAATAAGATTGTGATTTAAACCACTAACAAGATAAACATCACTAATTAGGGGTTTAGAAGGGTTACCCACTTTACCAACACCTATGATGGTTCCGCTCTCGTTGCCTCCAAATACGACGCGGTTTCCATTTGCTATGGGAACCACTCCGGAGAGCAAACTAGCGTCACCCGTCATGTGTTTTGAACACCCGCTATCGAGTATCCAATTTCCCTTGGAGCCAAATTTAAACTTATTGCTCCTTGTCTTTTTCTTTTCCTTGAGTACCTAAAGATAGAGAATTTCATATCATGGTACCCATGGTCATTGGGTCCAAAAGATTAGACCTTTGGAAGCCAAGTCCAATTGGACGTAGACTTCCCCACATAATTTCTACTATGCACAACATCCGAAAAATAAGCATTCATATACATTTGTTTTTCGTCCATGCTTGTGTCCTTTGGGCTCCAAATTGTGAAAATCTTGGGAGCCCTCATCCTATTGGGTGCATGCATGCTACGTTGATTTCTACGTGATGCATGTTGTGGATAGGCATACGGAACATGATGGAATGGTGCACGATGAGAATTATTCATATGATGTTGTGGGTGAACATATGCATATGAGGGAATACGTGCATGAGGGTGTCTCACATTGTGTGCACGTGCCTGAGAATGTGTTGCATAGAAATCATCATATGTGTGAGCCGGTGGAGTAGGACGTGTGTTCCTACGTGGCATGGTATTGGTGTACATATAAGCATGCCCCTTCTTTGGAGGTCCACCCAAAGTGGGTTTCTTTCCAAAAGAGGGTGTGGACGAGGTGGAAGCACCATTGGTAGATGAACTACCAATAGAGTGTTTGCTCCCACTCGTTGAGGCTTCGGAAGTTGGCCTTACAAAAGTAGTGACCGACTTGGATGAATTTCCCATCATATACCCCAAGCCAATGTGGTGTTTGGCCGGAAGTAAGTCTTTTAGGATATTATCCAAGTGGCCCTTACCCTTGTTGAATTTGTTGATTCGGCCCAATGTGTCCTCATATTTCTCTTTGAGAGAATGCAAAGAAATATCCAAAGTGGATATTTGCGATGTGAGCACATAAACACGAGATTTAAGATTCTCGTTCTCAATACTCAAAGTCGAGTTTTGAGAAGTCAAATCCTTTATCCTATGTTCTTCCGTATCCTCAATGCTAACATGTTCGAGTTTAGATTTGAGATTATCAATCTCATTTCTTAACTCTTCAACAACGGTGTCGTTGTTGGTGATGATAGTCTTAGGCGATGTTTGAATGCTAGCTAAGTCATCTTTTACCTTAGTATATCTATTTACCAATTTAGTGTATTTTGACCATAATTGAGAGTTAGCATTCCTAAGGTCATCCATGGTTACCTCATCGCTTTCTTCATCACTATCATCGGAAGAGGAGGATCCTTGATCGTGCTCCTCTCTTGCCATGAAACACATGTGCGCTTGCTCCATGTGCTCATCGTCCGACTCTCCGCTTGAAGAATCATCGGAGTCGGTGAAGGTAGCTCCGACAAGTCCCTTCTTGTTTCCTTTCGTGTACTTCTTGGACTTGTCATACTTCGGCGCCTTCCACTTTTCCTTGTGCTTATTGAGGGGACACTCCGCTTTCATGTGTCCCGGCTTATTGCACTTGAAACACAAAGGAGAGGAAGAGGCGTTAGTAGAACCAAATTTAGCTTTGTTCTTGAAGTTACCTTTTCGGAAGAAACGGTTGAACTTCTTGGCCATGAGTGCCATGGACTCCAAGTCCAACTCGTTTTCCGAGTCTTCATCATCGGTTGATGTGGATGTGGATGGAGCGGCCTTGAAAGCAATGGCCTTCTTCTTTGGCTCGTCTTGCTTTAGGTAGGACTTCATCTTTTCCTGCAATTTGAGCTTGCTATCCTTGCGTATCTCGTATGACATTAAAGTACCCATTAGTTGAACTACGGTGTACTTGTTCATGTCATTACCTTCCTCGATGGCGAAGGTGCGCTTTTCCCAAGAAGAAGGAAGTCCTTCGATAAGCTTCGAACACTTCTCCTTTTGGGTGTAGGATTTGCCAAGAGCCTCTAACTCGTTTATGATGTCGACGAAGCGAGCGTAATACTCCTTCATCTTCTCGCCCTGTTGCATATGAAACATTTCGTAGTCTTTGTTTACAACTACGAGTTTAGAGTCTCTTACCCGACTCGTCCCTTCACGAAGTATGAGGAGGGAGTTCCAAATTTGATATGCACTCTTACATGTGCATATCTTATTGAAGTCCTCGGGCTCCAATGCGCATTGCAAGGCGTTCATTGCCTTGGCATTGCTTACCTCCGCGGCGACCTCCGCGGTTGTCCATTTCTCGAAGTCTTCTTCTTCGGGCTCGATGTACTCCTTCATTGTAGTCCTCCATAAAGATGCACTTCGGAGGAAGATTTCCATCCTACATTTCCAGTACTCGTAGTTGGTACCGTTGAAGAATGGAGGCCTCGTAGAGGAATGTCCTTCCATCACCGAAGATGCTCCTTCACGGTTCCTGAAGGTGTCATAGTTGGAAGGTGGACGCACGGTCTTGTTGTCGTTGGCAGACATAGCTGTGTATCTGGCTCTGATACCAAATGTAATGCCCTACAAGCTACTGCACAAGTACTAGAGGGGGGGGGGTGAATAGTACTTTAAAAATAACAAGGAGTATAATTCCTAATTATAATGCAAACAACTACCAAATCAATTTGCGGAAGCTTAAATTGAATGACAACACAAAATTAACAAAGTAAACACAATATGTTACTGGGTTCGGATCCACCCAAGTCTCCCCGACTTGTTCCCGGTGATCCTACGTCCCAACCACCCGGATCCCCTCCGGATACTTGAGTTAGAAACCCTAACTCAAGATTTCCACTATGAAATACTTGTGAAAAACCTCCATAAGTCAACTCATACAAAATGTAACTTGTGACTCCCACAACCCGGGATCACAACCACACTCTCACAACCGAGAGTGAATCTTACAAATCAAATATGAAATGAAATAAGAAACTTCTTACCGAACAAAATACCTATGCCTTGAGTATTGCTTACGAATTAGGGCAAGGATGATTTTGAGGAAGAAGTGGCACCAAACCCTAGCTCCAAGATGTAGGACAGCGATGGAGAGCTTTGGGGATGTTGGTGACCTAGAATCAAGCACTTGGCTTGGAAGGCTTCACACTCAATGAATCTCTCTTTGGAAGTAAGAGTTAGGAGAGATTAATGAATGGAGGGAATGAGCTTTGAATGAGCTTGGATTGATTTCTCTTGAACTCTAAACTTGCATAAATATCAGCCTTGGCAGCAATGAATGCAGCCCAACAAGTATTTATAGGTTAGAGGAGAGAGAGAGAGAAAAACGTTTCAATTAGGGCTCCAACGGCTCTTTTCTGAACCCAACTAGTCGGTCAAAGAACAATCACCGACCGACTAGTTCATCAACTAGTCGGTCGGTCAATTAACGTAAACCGACTAATGGGTGAACAGAGAAAAGATCAAAGCACAGACACAAGGAACTAGTCGGTCTAAGAAGAGTCACTGAACGACTAGTTTCACAACTAGTCGGTCGGTTACTCAACGTGGACCGACTAACAGATAAAACTGAAGTCTGAGAAGAATTAGACTTAGTCGGTCCAAGAACAAATGTTGACCGACTAATTCACCAACTAGTCGGTCACCAAATGAACATAGACCGACTAACAATAAACAGCAAGTATGGTGAAAAATTTGGCATGAACAGTAAACAAAACTAGTCGGTCTAAGAAGAAAAGTTGACCGACTAGTTCATCAACTAGTCGGTCGATCAATGAGCACAGACCGACTAATGATAAACAGTAGCTCAAGTGAAAATGTGCATGTTCAGGGAAAGCTCAACTAGTCGGTCACAGAAGCATCACTGACCGACTAGTTCACAAACTAGTCGGTCGGTGAGTCAACTTAGACCGACTAACTGTAAACAGTAAAGAGCAATGATTTAACTGAGAAGAACTAGTCGGTCCAAGAAGCTTGGCTGACCGACTAGATCACCATCTAGTCGGTCAGTTCTTCTTCTTGAACCAACTAACATGCACAAGAAGTCCCGAATCGAAGCGCGAAGCTTCGGGAAGAATTGTATGGACTTCTACTACGATCCTAGAGCTAAGATATGAGCGTTATGAAGATTTAAAACGTAAGACCTACTCAAGGCTTAACATTCTACGAAAGAAGCTTAAAGACTATAAATTAAACTTGACGATACCGTCTTCAATAGCTTCAATCGAATCTTCATGACTTCTAAATGGGTCCATAAGCTTCAACGAAGCTTTAGGCATACGATCACGTGCTTTGAGAAGTCTTGAGACGTCGTAATTGTTATTCATGTGAATTTGGCGACGATCTCCATAACTGCGCTCACAAAGTGTTAGTACATATTATATTTATGTTTGTTCATCATCCAAAACCAAATCCGGGGAGTCCAATATCCAACAATTTTTGCATATGAAACATAGAGAATTAACATAGAGAATTATGCATGAGAAGTGATAAACATAGAGAATAGAATAACTAACATAGAGAAATATGCATATGAAAAAAAACAATTTTTTTGGTGGAGAGGAAGCTTGCAATAACAGAATGTTGAGAGAATTGAGTGTCCTGTTGACAGAATTTTGAATTTTGAGAGAATTGAGTTTTGAGATGGCATAGAATCAAACATAACATCTGAATATAGTTCATTGAATACTTGAATTTTGAATAACATCTCAACAACATAATTCAAAATTCAACTTGCATAGAATTCTCTCAACAGAATTTTGAATACTTGAATTTTGAGTTGCATAGAATCAAACATAACCATAGTTCATAACATTGTTATTTGAGTTGCCATGAAAGCAAAGAAACAAAAAATTATCTCAAAAACCACAGTTTGAAACTCAATTCTCTCAATATTCAACAAGACACTAAAAGCACATCAACATTCAACATTCAAACTCAATTCTCTCAACATTCAACTTTGAAACTCAATTCTCTCAACATAGTTCAGTGTCCTGTTGGCAATGACAGTGTCCTGTTAATTACCCAATTTTACTTGAATACTTACATATATTTCTCTCAATTCTCTGAATGGAATGCACACTTCATTCAAATAGCAATTTATAATGAATGAATTAGTTTTCTGAGTGGAATACTTCAAGTTTTCTGAATGGAATACTTCAAATTTGAAAAATGTAATAGCAAACTTCAAGTATTCCACTCAGAATAGAAATACTTCACATTGCTTCTTAATTAACTCATTTCAGTATTCATTTGCTAATGAAATTTTGAAGCTAGTATATCAAATTTGTATAAATGAATACTGTGTCCCGTTAATTATATTTTAAAGTGTCAAGTAATTACCCTATAACATGCTCAAGCAAATACACATGGAAATAAATTGTTGATTCTCTCACATTGTTCATTCTCAACCAAAGTTTACACATAGTTTACACCATAGTTTACACACCAAAATTTTCAAATGTCATGTATACTGCATTCAACATAGTTCATTCTCTCAAAAACACCCAAATGAGATACATCAAGGGAGTTTACACACCAAATTCTATGTAATTTTTTTAGATTGGATAACATTATCCAATATCTCAGTACCCATTTCTACAAACAACACACTCAATTACACAAACAACACACCCAATTACACAAACAACACACCCTATCCATTTCTGAGTTATATAATGAGATTCAAGATATGTTGATATGTGTATGCAAATCACATATGTCATTCCATTGCAGTTATCACAAATGTCATTCCAATTTTCATACATGCATATGTCATTCCAATTTTCACAAATGACATTCCAATTCCATTGCAGTTATCACAAATGTAATCAGCATATGTAATTGGGTGATGTGCTGCTTGGATATCACAAATCTAATATCCTGATGTGATATCTAATATGCTGATTACATTACATATCACAAATGTAATCAGCATATCAGCATATCAGCAAATGTAATCAGCATATCAGCATATTAGCTTGGGTGATGTAATGGAATTGGAATGTAATCACCAATGTAATTGGAATGACCTGTTATCACAAATTAGCTTGGATATCAGCAGGTAATGTAATCACAGGTGATATGCTATCACAGGTGATAGCATATCATAAATTGTAATCACAGGTGATTGGAATGTAATCACAAATGTAATCACAGGTAATGGAATGACCTGTAACAGGTGATAACATTTATATGCTGCATATCACAAATGTAATTACATTTGTGATATCACAGGTAATGGAATGACAGGTGATAACATTTGTGATAGCATTTGTGATAACAGGTCATTCCATCTGCATATAATGTAATCACAGGTGATAGCATATCACAAATTGTAATTTGGATATCAGCATATTAGATTTGGATATCACAAATGTAATCAGCATATCAGCATATTAGCTTGGATATCACAATTCCATTACATCAGCATATCAGCATATTAGCATAGTACCTTCTAAACTAAGTTGCAGTGAAGATAATAAGGTCAAGAGAATTTGACCAATATTTGGAACAATCAATTATACCAAGCACAATTTGACCCCCCCAAGGTAATCGCCAATTTTAATATATGAAAAATTGAGTGCAAATTGAATTTGTAGATACTGAACTCAAAATTCAATTTATAAATTTATTGATGCAAATTTACAAAACTCAAAATTTGTACTCAAAAATTTACAAATTTACAAATTTACACAGTTACAAATTCAAAGTTTGTAAATTCAATTTGTAAATTCAATTTGAGTATAAATTTGTAAATTCATTTTGTAAATTCAATTTGTAAATTCAATTTGTAAATTCAATTTGTACTCAAATTTGTACTCAAGTTTGTAAATTGAATTTGTACCCAAAATCCATTCTTTGCAAATTGGTAAACATCAATTTCATATTCTCTCAACAGGACATAATTATCAAATTGGTAAACATAATTGGTGGCCATGTTTTGTTATAATTCTCAGCCAACATAATTTCATATTCACTCAATCTCAGCCAACTTGATAATTGAGAATTTGATAACAGAATATTCTCAGCCAACTTGGTAAACATCAATTTCATAACTCAAACCCAACTTATAATAATGAGTATCCTGTTATCACTCAATTTCATCAAGTAATATATGTCCAGTTAAAATTTTTGGCCATGTTTTTTGGAAAAGAGCATATCTGTTTTTTGCAACCCAACACTCTGAATATGAGCAACATGACATAGAGAATTGGATATTTAATATTTGTTATCAGGACATTCCCTATATGTTATAACCAACAGGACATTCATTTGCTATAACATAGAGAATTTTAACCAACAGGAACCAAAAAATTTGATTAGCATTCATTATTTTTGGGTCAGGTCATTTAACCAAAATTTTGGGTCCTGTTGGTTAGAACATAGATTAGCATAAGGAATGCTAATCAATTTTGGCATTCCTTATGTTATGCTAATCAATTAACATAGAGAATTGATAAAAAATTTTTTGGGTCCTGTTGGTTATAACATAGAGAATTTTGCTTATAAGCAACATGACAGTCATTCACATATAGAATTTTGGTTATAACATTTGTGGTCCTGTTGGTTATAACATAGAGAATTTTAGCCGTCACTGATAGCATAAATACATTGTTTAAGTTGAACATTGAGAATTGAGAGAATTGAGTGAATTATAACTGAGTTTGTCATGGTTATTATGTGAGGTGGAGAGAATTGAGAGAATTGAGAGAATTGTTTAAATACATAATGCAAAACTCAGTTTGTGAATTATAACAACATAATATTCATAACTGAGAAAATTAATTGTGTAAATACAAACTCAGTTTTACATTGTTTAAATTGTTTAAATTATAACTCAGTTTGAATATTGAGAATTGTTTAAATTCTCTCAATTATAACCAAATACATAATAACCCAGTTTGTGAGGTGGAGATAATTGAGAGAATTGTTTAAAAATGAGTTTGTCATGGTTCAAATACATAATGCTGAAATACATTCTCTACTAAAAACTGAGTTTGTCATGGTTCAAAGACATATTTAAATTCACACATTCTCCAAATTCACACATTCTCCAAAGACACATTCATATATCTCACCAGTTTTTGCAAACAGCTCCATGTTTTTTTGCAACTATTAGTGAATTCTCACCTATATATTCCATTGCATAACAACTGAAATTGCATGTTTTTTAGCAAGCTCCATGTTTCAATTATATATTCTCTCCATGTTTCAGCAAGCACATGGACAAAGTTTCACCTATATAGTCAGTAGCTCCATGTTTCAACTCGTAATACTCAGCTAATTATGTATGCATTCAACATAATATTAAGAACTTCTTAATTCTCAGCAAATATGAACTTCAGCAAGTTGCAAAAACTAAAGCATAGCTGAAATTCTTAATATTTCATAGGTGAACATATGTGAAAAATGATCAAACAGGACATATAAAATTTGTTTGCAAACAGGATAGCCATATAAAATTTTAATATAAATTTACATGATCAAACAGGACATTTATATGAAAAAAATTTGATAGCAAACATGACATCCATATATGGATAGCAAACAGGACATCAAACATTTATATGAAATTTACATGTTTGCTATGAAAAAAACGTTTCCAATAGCAAACAGGAAATTTGATCAAATTTTTTTCCTATCATTTTCCTCATATCAAAAATGTTTATATGATTATCTGCAAGCTATCAACAATCCACATTTCAAAAATCCTCATATATGTTTCCCCATATCAAAAAAAAATTCTTATCATTTTCCCCATATCATTATAGGTATTTTTTCATATCTCCAAGCTAAATTTTTTCTTTATCTGCAAGCTAAAGTGTCTTTATTCAATTGTCTTTATTCAATAAAAATATTGCCCAAGTATTTGACATTCAAGTAGCCAAGTATTTGAATAAAATATTTTAGCCAAGTATTTGACATTCAATTAGTGTCTTGAATAAAATATTTAGCTAAAATACTCTCACCCAAGTATTTGACATTCAATATTTTTACAGGAATATTGCCCAAGTGTCTTGACATCATCTTGAATATCAAAGTCCTTCAAATTTCTTATTGTATTTGCTAAAGTGCAAGCTAAAATAATTTGAATATTGGCCAAATATTTATTCAGCAAATTTATGAAGATATATGCCAAAGTGCAAGCCAATATCCAATAAATTCAACAGGAGACAATAAATTCATAAATCCAATATTCAAAATAGTGATATGGGAATAAATACTGCCAATATTTGCTGAATTTACAGTTGCAAATATCCAGGAAATTCAAAATTCAGTCAAAATTTGAATTCATCATGAATTAAGTTGAATTCAAAACAAAAAAATGAAGAACACCATAAAAATGTTAATAAATCAATTTCAGTTTAGGACCAAAAAAACCAAAATAGCTTGATGGGTTTAAAACTTTAAGATAAATTAATTTCATATGATCAATTTATTAGCATGGAGCAAATATTAGTTTCCCCATATCAAACATGACATCAAACATGTTAATAAATCGATTTGCTAATAAAAATGAATTTGACTGATGGGTTTAAAACTGCAGGACCAAAAAAACCAAAATAGCTTGATGGGTTTAAAACTTTAAGATAAATCAATTTCATATGATCAATTTATTAGCATATAGCAAATATTAGTTTCACCAGATCAAACAGGACATCAAACATGGTTGCTATGAAATTTACATGTTTGCTATGAAAAAAATGTTTCCAACAGCAAACAGGAAAGTTGATCAAATATTTTTCATATCAGTTTCCACATATCAAAAATGTTTATATGATTTTCTGCAAGCTATAAAAAATCCTCATATCAAAAATCCTCATATCAGTTTCCCCATATCAAATTTTTTTTTCATATCAGTTTCCCCATAATATGAAAATTTTTTTTTATCAGTTTCATATCAAAAAGTGTCTTGACATCATCTTGAATATCAAATTCCTTCAAATTTCTTATTGTATTTGCTAAAGTGCAAGCTAAAACATGTTGAATATTGGGCAAATATTTATTGAGCAAATTTATGAAGATATATGCCAAAGTGCAAGCCAATATCCAATAAATTCAGCAGGAGTCAATAAATTCATAAAATAGTAATATGGGAATAAATACTTCCAATATTAGAATGGAAATAGCATAGGACTAATATGCCAACAATTCAGTATTAACAATTAACAAATGCAGTATTAACAATTCAGTATTAAAAATTTTCACAGGACAATCACTATTTTGATGTGCAACTGCCTTAACTAAAAAGAGATACTTGAATGAAGGGTTGAGGTGCTCACCAACTGTTGAGGTGCAGAGGACGTGATGAAGCTAGCAAACTCACACACCAATGGTTGAGTTGATGAGGAAGTGATGAAGCTCAATGCACTGCAATGGGGGTGCTCTTCTTGATGAGGGTGAAATAAAGTAAAAGAAAAAAAATTGAGGAGAAGAGGAAGAGCTAACCGTGGTTCAGGACATCAAGATTGATCTCCGTGCTCTCCCTTGCTCTTCTTGATCTGGAGGTAGAAGAAGATGGCGAGGAGGAACGTTGAGCTGGAGGTAGAAGAAGATGGCGAGGAGGAACGTGCGCTGTCCCTGACTCTTCGTGCTCTACCTTTGAATTTTGTGATGGCGAGAAGTGAGGAAAGTGAGCTTGAGCGTAGCAAGGATTTTGTGAGGAACGTGAGCTGATGGGATTAAAAATTTTTCCCTCCGTTTGTGAGGAACGTGAGCAAGGGATCAAAGTTTTCCCTTCGTTTGTGATGTCGAGAGCTGATGGGATTAAAATTTTTTCCCTCCGTGTGTGATGTGATCAAAATGAAGAGGATGTGATTCAAAATTTAAAAATTCTGATGTGATCAAAAGAGGATGTGATTTCTTATATCCAATCAATTTCTCATACCCTATATCTATTTCTCATACCCTATATAGACATCACACCCAATTACACATAACCAAAACCAAATTCTCTTATCCATTATCTCTTATCCAAAATCTCTTATACAACAATACACATATCCACATACAACAATACACATAACCAAAATCTCTTATCCAATTTCTCTTATCCAAAAACCCATGATAACATCCCTGTTTTATTATATATATATATATATATATATATATATATATATATATATATATATATATATCTATTATATAAAAGAGGGATGCTATCAAGAGAAATTGGATAAGAGAATTTGGACATTAGAAATTGGATAAGAGAATTTGGACATGAGAAATTGGATAAGAGAATTTGGATATCTATTTCATAAAAGAGGGATGTTATCAAGAGAAATTGGATAAGGGAATTTGGACATGAGAAATTGGATAAGAGAATTTGGATATCTATTATATAAAAGAGGGATGTTATCAAGAGAAATTAGATAAGGGAATTTGGACATGAGAAATTGGATAAGAGAATTTGAATATCTATTATATAAAAGAGGGATGTTATCAAGAGAAATTGGATAAAGGAATTTGGACATGAGAATTGGATAAGAGAATTTGGATATCTATTATATAAAAGAGGGATGTTATCAAGAGAAATCTAATAAAAGAATTTGGATATCTATTATATAAAAGAGGTATGTTATCAAGAGAAATTGGATAAGCGAATTTGGACAAGAGAAATTTGATAATAGAATTTCTATTATATAAAATAGGGATGCTATCAAGAGAAATTGGATAAGAGAATTTGGACATGAGAAACTGGATAAGAGAATTTGGATATCTATTATATAAAAGAGGGATGCTATCAAGAGAAATTGGATAAGAGAATTTGGACATGAGAAACTTGATAAGAGAATTTGGATATCTATTCTATAAAATGGGGATATCTATATATAAAAGAGGAATGCTATCAAGAGAAATTGGATAAGAGAATTTGGACATGAGAAATTGGATAAGAGAATTTCTCTTATATAAAAGAGGGATGTTATCAAGAGAAATTGGATAAGCGAATTTGGACATGAGAAATTGGATAAGAGAATTTGGTTATCTATTATATAAAATAGAGATGTTATCAAGAGAAATTGGATAAGAGAATTTGGACATGAGAAATTGGATAAGAGAATTTGGACATGAGAAATTGGATAAGAGAATTTGGATATCTATTATATAAAAGAGGGATGTTATCAAGAGAAATTGGATAAGAAAATTTGGACATGAGAAATTGGATAAGAGAATTTGGATATCTATTATATAAAAGAGGGATGTTATCAAGAGAATTTGGATAAGAGAATTTGGATAAGAGAATTTGGATATCTATTACATAAAAGAAGGATGTTATCAAGAGAAATTGGATAAGAGAATTTGGACATGAGAAATTGGATAAGAGAATTTGGATATCTATTATATAAAAGAGAGATGTTATCAAGAGAATTTGGATAAGAGAATTTGGATTCTATTACATAAAAGAAGGATGTTATCAAGAGAAATTAGATAAGAGAATTTGGACATGAGAAATTGGATAAGAGAATTTGGATATCTATTATATAAAAGAGAGATGTTATCAAGAGAATTTGGATAAGAGAATTTGGATAAGAGAATCTGGATATCTATTACATAAAAGAAGGATGTTATCAAGAGAAATTGGATAAGAGAATTTGGACATGAGAAATTGGATAAGAGAATATGGATATTTATTACATAAAAGAGAGATGTTATAAAGAGAAATTGGATAAGAGAATTTGGACAAGAGAATTTGGATAAGAGAATTTGGATATCTATTACATAAAAGAAGGATGTTATCAAGAGAAATTGGATAAGAGAATTTGGACATGAGGAATTGGATAAGAGAATTTGGATATCTATTACATAAAAGAGGGATGTTATCAAGAGAAATTGGATAAGAGAATTTGGACATAAGAAATTGGATAAGAGAAAATATAAGAGATGAGATTTTGAGGGATAAGGGAGGAGATGGAGAATTTTGCACATACAACCCCGGTTTTTGCATTTTTGCCCCTGGACCCTCCTTACGCACACACCCACACTTTTTATTTCCCCTTGTTAACGGGACTAGTTTGGCCGGGCCCGGAAGAGCCAAGTCAACTACGACTGGTCAACCAGACTACTACAACCTTGGGGCCTCGGCCCAAGGATCTCACGGGCGGGCCGCGCTTCTCCACACATGACGAAGTCCCACTTCCACAATGGAGGAAATCGGGGCCCAAGTCAAGGAAAAATTCGCCAAATATGGCAACCGTCCAGAGCCATCATGGCTCGGCTTAATGGCTCAGCTTAATGGCCCGACTTAAATGGCCTTCACTCTATAGCCATCATGGCTCGGCTTAATGGCTCAGTTTAATGGCCCGACTTAAATGTCCATCACTCTCCAGCCATCATGGCCACCTTCAGGACATTCATCTCCTCATCAAGATGGGCGCAATTAGTGGAGGTCAAAACTTCCCACATTTGCACGTCCCCATGAATGATGGCCATGATGTCACATCATGGCACATTATCAGGACGAGTCACCTATATGAGGGGAGGGTGGGCATCATCCAAAGAGACCGCATCTCAGGTAACAAAACCTAAGGTACTCCATCAACGACCTCGTTCCCCCAATTCATCTCCTTCCTCCCCCGCTCGCGCCGAGAGACGCCGTTACGATCTCCTCACGAGTCGGACCGTCTCCGCCGGGCCTCCTTTCTCAGATCTCTATCTGACTTAGGCATCGGAGGGGATTTGGCCGGAACCAAGGTCCGACCCCCTGACGAGCGTTCTCGTCTGCGCAGGTGGACAACAGATCAACGGGCCGAGGCTACCCCTCGCCCCTCTCTGACCACTCGATCAACCGGACAGTGAGGCTTCCCCTCACCGTCAGCCTGCCGTGGCCAAGCACGTCCTTCCGAGGCCGAGCGTCCTAATCGGGTCCGAGACTCTCCCTCGCCACCCGTCGGCCGTGCATCTACCCGGGCGACTAAGGCTACCCCTCGTCCCCCTTCCAGCCGAGGCCGAGCACACCTGTCCGAGGCTAAGCGTCTCAACCAGGGCCGAGGCTTCCCCTCGCCCCTTCTGCACCGACTCGAAGCCCCCGAGGGACCCAAAGCGGGCCCCTTGACCACGTTGACCGGGTTCTCCACGGTCAACGCTTTGCAGTGAGAAAACACTCTGAAACACCCCTCTTCCGACCATTTTTTTCCAGTCATTTGAAGATTTTGAATCTTATCCTAATAGGACAAAGCTTTGTACTACGTGGCAAGTTTGTCATAGGCGGCAATAACAATTTTGGGGAGACTTAAATTTTGGGGAAAAACTTAAATTTGGGGGAAACTTGAAATTTTGTGGGAAAACTTGAAATTTGGGGGAACTTGAAATTTGTGGGGGGGGACTCGGCTATTAAATAAACCGTGCCCTATGGGCACGTGTAATGACTAGTATATATATATAGTACGCTTCAATTCGCATGTGTCGGGACTCTACCAATAGGACTAGGATAACCCATTTAACTTATGCTCTGATTTACAAGAAAAATTTTCTTTCGCCCAAGTGTTTAGATTTCGATTTCTTTTTTGTTTTACTTGGTGCAAATCCACTCGTCATGTATCGTTCTCCCACTTGGGAGAGTACACAAGTACATAGCCAAAAATCAAAAAACCCAAAAGAAAATCCAAAAAGAAAAGAAAAGAGAAAAGGAAAAAATGTATAGCCAAAAGCCCAAAAAAATACAAATACCCAAAACCCAATAAAATTCCCGTGTGAATATTATTCCTCCACCGTGAATAAAGGGAAGGCGAGAATTTGCACCAAGTGTTCTACTCCACACCTTCTCAACCTCCTTCGTTTTCGAACACACTTGGCATAGAAACTTTCTAGCGATTATCTAGGCTATAGTGTGGTGATTTTCTAGTTCCTAGCGGTCGAGTCCCCGACGCATGATACGCTTCTATTCTTACTCTATTCTCATGCATGCTTGAGCTATTTTTCACCGCTAATTCGAATTGAATCGATATTTGGGTCATTCCTTGGGTATGTGTATATGGAGCTTTATTGCACAATTTAGATAGATACACTGTCTGCTAGCACACGACCACACTCACTTGCGCTTCACCGCGTGGGCCCATGACACTTGTATGGCTTCGTATCCTTGGTTTAGTGGTGTGTCTTATCTCATGCTCGCTTAGTGTGGCGTGTTTGATTTTATGGCTCTGACGGGCGATCTAAGATTTTGTTTTCTTACTTTCTGTTTCCTCCTTTCTATTTTTCCCTCTCAGCTCCTACTCTCACTCGTCTTCCTTGAGGACGAGGAAGGGTTCAGCTTGGAAGTGGCTTGCTCATCTTCAAGCAATATCCTTTGCGAGCAAAGCCCCAAGCTTACTCCCTTCAAGTCCTCAATTACATACACGAAAACATTCTTAAATCTCTTCAGAACATCAAGAAGTTTGGCCATCTGGTCTTCGGGTAGCGAGGAGTTCACAATGAAAGAGCCTGATACATATTCATACCTCAATCCCAGAGGTAACTCTTTCATCTCGACTTTGTGTGGTCCTGATACATATTTTTCAAACTGTGCATCCTCCAATGAAAGAGCCTCTTTCTGGGTCTCTGGTATGCCAACATTCGGAACTTCACTTTCAACTGTGGGGCCGCGGGGTGAAGCTTTGCAAGGTGGTGAGGAGACCATGGATGAAGGCTCTGGTTCCATCTCACTATATGATACCTATCGGGCAGAAAAGCTTCAACATGAAAGCAAGTCTCAATAGTAGATAGCTCTCTACCACTACCTCCAATTCCATCATGGTCCTAAACTCCAGGGTGCTCTGTAGAGGACAGCAAGGAAAGGATATATTACTTCTCACGGCACTTGACAAGTCCTGCCAGATAATCATTCAGACAAATCTCTCTATCAATGCATAGATCACCCTCACTGAAGTCGGTATTGGGTATGTCAATAAGCACAACATCATCAGAAGGGGAAAAACTGTCGTGTTGGGATGCTGCTGAATATCATGATTCCTCTTTTGATTGTCCATTGCAGCTGACAGGATGGATTGGATGCTCGGGGTGCTTAGAGATTCTACGAGACACTGGACCAAATAGCTGGCATGGTGTGCATGTGCCCAGATATTATCTAAAACGGCACACGAATTTTTACTATAGAGTAGAAAACCTGTAAGAAAAGGAGAGAAAGAGGACTACAACAATAGAGAACACGTTAATAGCATAAGTCGTAGGAATGGAGAGATAACAATGTCTACGGCGGTATGGAGACATAGTCTACCAACCCTCTACAAAGAATATGTACAATATGTCCATGCAAAATTAAAAAGGGTGTAGAATGTGAAAATGATCACGAGTGAGGATGTAATCTAGTCTCAAGGATAACAAGGTCCTAAGTGCAACAAGCACGCTGCCTCCCCGGCAACGGCCCCATAAAGCTTGACCGCTGCCTGTTTGACACGCAAACCGGGACGGGGATACTAGAATTAGAATTTATAAACCGCAAGCGCACTATGTTGAAGTGTGGCTTGGGAGTCGATCACGGGGAGGCATGTGTTGTACTCGTAAACATTCAGGAGCCGAATCACCCGGTGAATGAGCTAGCCTATTCTATGGTTGGTTGTCACGATAGTAAACTAATAGAAAGGATGTAAAAGGTAAAAAGGTAACCTAGGACGTTGGCTTCTGTCCTAACAATGGGTTCTCACTATTACGGCCTAAGGATAGGAATTCGACCGAATGCTAGGGTTTAGCGGTGAGACGTTGCCTTTAAAAGTGGTACCTAGCGTCCCATGGGCACGATATTTCCCAGGATGATACGCTCGGTCTACTCGATTTCGGACAGTGGGCATTTCCATTTCCAAAATCATCCAACTCCGGGAGCACTAAGTTCACAACGATTGCTCCCAACATTTCATCCAAGTCGTTCCCACGTGTAGGGACTCAATGTCAGCGCTATGGGGTGATCTATGGCTAGAGAATCAAACTCCCGTTTTATTTTCCCTTGGCCCAACAGTCAAAAGCGGTCTTTTTCCCGTCGATGACAATGAAACGCCCTCACGTAACCATCAAAATCCCTAGATCCAATCGGATCCCTAAACATATGGCCGTTCCAGGAAGAACCCACGAAGGGGCTTCCACCAATGTCCCAGATTGAAGAACTACTCACTAAACATGGTAGCAAATGCAAAAACAGAAAATATAGACATAAGAATTAAAATAAACCAATTGTTTGCCATAGCTAATAGAAGCATAAACACTATATCAAAATATAAAGACGATCAAAGAACTTACAATAAGAGTTTTAAATCCAGCAGCTGAAAATCCCTAAAAATAGCTTAAAGATGGGGATTGCATTTCTGGGAAAACCTAGCCCTATTTATACAAGTGGGAAAGATGCCAGGGAATATTCCCACAAAAAGACAAAAACAGACACTCACCTGATCGATGAGAC
>JAULAV010001336.1:0-24999 GCA_030789695.1 Scilla litardierei | reverse complement strand
ACCGGCGGTGGCGAGGAATGGGCGTCCAAGTATGAGCGATGTGTCACCCTCCTCCTTGATATCCATGATCACAAAATCACAAGGCAAGCATATGCCTCCCAGAACTTGGAGTGGGATGTTCTCCGTGATCCCAACTGGCCTAGTGATCCGACCGTCTGCGAGTTGAATCCTCATGTCGGTTGGCTTTAAATCCGTGCCGGTATTCAACTTCTGGAACATAGTGAGAGGCATGAGGCTCGCACTAGCACCCAAATCAACCAATGCTTTTTGTAAGGGGACGCCTCCTAGTGTGCAAGGAATCCGGAAGCTCCCGAGATCTTTAAATTTGGCTGGCTCCTTTTCCTTCCTAATGAACCAAGTTCCTTGTTCCGCGAGCATGATCTTATCTTTCCTTTTCCTTCCAGTAATCAAGTCCTTTAAGAACTTCGCGTAGGATGTGGTTTCCACTATGGCATTAAGGAAAGGGATATTGAGGCTCACCCCTCTCAAGTATTCGAGGAACTTGGCTAGCCTCTTCTCGATCTTGGCTCTAGCTAGCCGTTGAGGGAAAGGCACCGGTGGCATGAATCGGCGCTCATCAATAGGTTCCTCCACTCTAGATTTTTCTCCTTCTTGTGGCTCCTTCTCTTTTTCCACCTCAATTGCCGGCTCGCTCTCTTCTAGAATCTCCACCACGGGTTCCTTGAATTGAGTCATGCCGGGAGTGGTATCCTTCCCACCCCTTGTCGTAACCACAACAACCGCATTGATATGGCCGGTGTTTCCCCGTGGATTTGGCTCAGGTTGAGCCGGTAATTGTTGGTTGTTTCTATTGAGCAACGCAAGTTGCTCCCCAATTTGAGCGACGACGGTGGTAAGAGAATCTTGTCCCGCCTTCAATGTTGTGTTGATCTTTCTCTGCTCCACCATAAACTCCTCCACCTTAGCTTCAAAATCTGAACGTGGTTGAGCTTGCGGAGGGTTGGAATTTCTCCAACCTTGATTATACCCGGGTGGCCTATAAGGTCCCACTTGTTGCCTAGGTGAGATGTTTTGTTGCGGTGGCCCCCTTGGTTGATAATTCGGTTGTGGTGATGGAGCCCAAGCTTGAGGAGGTTGTTGTGGTGGGGGGTTCAAGGCACCATCATTATTAGCATAGGAAAAACCCGGATGGTTTCTAGCGGCCGGGTTGGCCCAATATCCGGAATTCCCCGCAACATACTGAATTTTCTCCAAAGCTCCTTCTCCATGCTCTCCTCCTACATACAGGGCTTAGGATTGGTATTGCCAATCACTCATATGGTTTGTCGGTGCGGATGTAGAAGGAGCTCCATGCGGCTCGGTAATGTATTTCTCCAATCTCTCCATTACCTTGTGGAGAGAGTCAAATTTGCTAGCAAGCTCCGTCACGGCCTTGGCCTCATAAATACTCGTGGGCTTCAAGGAGGACGAAGAATGTCCTCGCTTGTCGCCCCACTGTTGGTTGTTGGAGGCCATCTCCTCTAGCAAGGCCGTAGCTTCATCGGGGGTCTTTGACAAAATGGCTCCGTTGGCGGTAGCATCAATAATCTGTTTTGTGCCCGGTTGGAGTCCATTGTAGAAACTGTGGACAAGCTCCCAATCCTCTATGCTGTGATGGGGGCATTGATACTACAAGTCCTTGAAGCGCTCCCATGTGTAACGACCACTTTTTGTTGTACGTTGTTCGTGCACGTGCTTTTGGCCGTGCACATGTTTATTTTAGACTTTATTTTTTTGTGAACACTTTTGTGTGATATGCCGTTGTGAACGTCTCTAAGAGTATTAAATAGTGGCACTATCTTGGAACGACATTTCTCGAGTCGTTTTCCCACAATTTAATCTTACTCGATGAGACGTGACGATTTTCACTTTTGACGGGAGACGTTTCTATTTTTAGTTTCGTCGTCTGACGTTGAAATTGAGATCCGTCTTCTTAGTTAGCTCACTTTCGTCATCACGATCACCCCGATATTTATTTTATAATTTTTGGAGTTCATTTGACCACTTTTATATTTTTAACAAGGTTTATAATATTTTTAATAATTACGTTTTAAATTAATTTCGGCCAAAGAAAATTTATTTGAGTGTAAAACGTTTTAAATAATTTTTGAGCCAATTTCCAGCTCATTTGGGCCCCACCTAAGCCTTGGGTGAGTTGGAGTTGGTGAGATTTGAATTTTAAATTATTTTAAACTCCTAATCTCATTAGGATTAGCCCTAGACCTAGTCAACCCATCTACACTATATAAACAACCTCTAGGTAGACCTATTTTTCGCAAGAAAATAACCATAGCCGCTTCCAAAACTCAAATTTGACGTTGCGACGAATCGTCGCAACGTTGCGACGAGCTTTCCCCGCACCGACCGAAGAAACGAGGCCAAAATCCCCGCTCCGACCGCTGGCTGCCCCCGCACCCAGCTTGGCCCGCACCGCACCGCTCCGTTCTTCCGCACCGACCGAGAGGAGCTCTCGGTCAGACCGAGAGCTCAAGCCAGCACCCCGCTCCGCACAGCCGTCCGCACCAAGCCCGCTCCGTACCCCGCCTTCCTCCGTGCCTGACCGAAGCCCCCGCCCGCTCACGCCCGCATCACCACGCGTTGCAACGTTGCAACGTTGCAACCCCGCATCCAAGGCGCCCGACCGGTGCTGTCCCCCGCACCGACCGACAGATCTCTCCACACCAAGGCCCGCACCGACCCCAAGCACTGCACAGCCCAGCCCCTAGTACCCGACCGATGGAATTTCCCGCATCGGCTGTGTACGACCGAGGGCCATTCGTCGCAACCCCGCATCCGTCGCACCACTTGCCACCGTGGGCCCCCCAAGTTCTTCAGAGGTATTGTGGGTCCCCTAAAGGTCCATAGGACTACTGTGGGCCCCACCTAGGTGCTTTCTCTCCGACGACTCGCCTCGTACGACGTTGCGACACGTCGTAGCCCGTCGTCGCACGTGCTAGCTTGGGAATCTGGAACCGTTGCTCAGGTTGATGCTCTGAACTTTTCAGCGAGGAATCTATATTGGAATCAGGACTTGGAGCGCGATCTTTTATTCTAACCCCCGGCGTCGCTACCCGACGCCGGTGTAGCTTTCGCGTCGTGTTGAGGTAACGCTTTGCACCCCTTGGACCCCCAACCTAATGCATGCTAATCAAGACTAAAATCAGTATTTTTAAAGTATTTTAAATGTTTTAAATTCACTAATCAATATTAATAATATGGACTTTAGGCCGGTGGACTTGTGCACGTAGGATAATTGTGATTTTTGGACTCATTAGACGGTGTGCTCAGACGTCGTACTTGCAGGCAAGTGAAACTTGCCAACTCTTGTGTAGGACCATGTTTTTAGGCCACTTCCTTGTTCCTAGCGTAAAAGAGACTAGTCAGTGAAATGATAGCCGGCTAGACGCCTACTTGATCTAGTTTGACAACGAAACTAGATCCGTCACCTAATTGATCTAGCTTGACAACGAAGCTAGATCCAACCCTTTAAACTTGTTGTTCATGCATACTAAACTGTCACGTTTACCTTCCTTATCTGTACGCACTTTTAACTGCCATGCATTGCATCTTACATGTCATCCAAATTGATTGTTGCATCGTAGCACACGCTACAAAATACTTGTACAATCCGTGTTTCTGTGTCTCCGGCTAGGTGCACCCCTAGGCCATCATGTTAAACACTTCCTGGCTCGTGATCCAGAAGCGAGCATTCCCGTTCGGGGGTAAGGCCCTGGCTCGATACACGTGGAGGGGTAGGGTTGAGCGACCAATCAGCTTAGGAGTTGGCCCGATCAGCCACTCTAGCTGTAAGGCGTGAACTCTGTGCACAAGGTGCTTACTTTACTTGTCTTGTACTAGTGAGTGTTACTTGTATAACTTGTCATCCATGCCATGTTTAAATGTCGTGCTCGTACTTACTTTACTTGTTGCACTCATACTTTAACTGCCATGTCATTGCATTCATGCTAGAACTGCTAGGTTGCTTTACCTGCTTTCAGTTTCCTTGCACAAGTCTCTTGTAGACTTGCTGACATGTGCCCCTTGCTCTTTTGGGTGTCACATGTTAGACCTTGAGCCAGAGACCGTTGCTGAGTACGTGATTGTTGCTGACGCTGAGCCTGAGTCCATGTCTGCCAGGAGGAGTTTTGTGGACACCGGTGACCTTTCTTGGTGACCTTGCTGAGCTTTCTTTTGTTTTAGGTTTTGTTGTTAGTTGTCGGTGCGTGGCACCTTTTCTCTGTACGTTGTACTTTTGTTGGCCATGTGTGGGCCTTAGACTCTTTTTCTTTTAGCATGGTGGCTTTTTCTGTGATGTTGAAACTTATTTTATGGATATTCTGAGATTTCTCTTTTGTCTCATTTCATTATTATTATCTTGTTTCGTTCGCGTTGCAAGGACCTGCAGTTTAAATTTGCTTGACGCTTATCGGACTTGCAGCTTTGCAGCTTCAAGTCTGAGCGGACCTTCTCACTTTTCGCCTCCATATTTTTGGGAAGCGGAGCGTGACTGGTTTTATTGGTGGCCCATGCAGGTCCGTCTTGAAATTGCGAATTAACGAAACAACGATAGTAACGGAATGTCCATTAAATAAATTGCAACATCCGAGTAATAAGCCCTGAGTCTAGTCGTTTTCTTATGACACTAGGTGATAAAAAGACTTAGTTAGACGTCTGTGCTTGCTAGTTAGAGGCCTCTGATTGTTAGTTAGACCCCCTGCCAGTAATTGATTTAATCATCGTAGGAGTTACCTTAGTGGTTCTTGCCCAACTCTGACCATATTAGACTTCTAGAATTTCCTTCGGTCGTTCGTTTGGGGTCATCGATTTCGGACCAAGCTGAACGCATTTCATTACCGTCTAGCTCCTTAGAAGGTCTTAGCGCTTAGTTCTTAATCTTTAGTTGGTCGACCGTAGGAGTTTCCCCGTAGATTCTCCTGATTCATAACCTAGGCGTATGAATGTTTTGATCATCCGACCAATTTCCTTGCCTCGATTCACGAGATCGCCTCATGACGATCGTCGTCAATTTTCGAACCTCTCCATTACGAACCTTGAAACTCTTGAAAGTATTTTTCGACTTCCTCCTTTCCGAAGTTTAACCTTGATGCATATATACTTATACTTCATCCTCCTTCGTTGATTTAAAATTTTAAAAACTTTTGTCGGAAATTTTGAACTCTAGCTTATAATATTTTTCCAGCTTATATTTTTCGTACTTATGTAAATACGTTGCCCCTTCATATATTAATTTTATTCTGGACCGTACTTTTGCTTTGCCCAATTCGATTTATAATTTTCCTTCTTATTTGTGTTATACGAATGATACGTCGTGTTTACTTTAATATACTTTCAAGACACATGGAATTTCAGCTTTCAGCAAGTTGGTTTTTGCTCGTCGTTTTCGCTACTTCAGATTTTTTGCAAAATTACTATTTTCATAACCACTTCCTGATTTAGACCCTCCGTGATTTGATTTTAAGACTTGCTATTCGATCTTGATAATTCTTATACTAAGTCATTATTATTATTTTTCTGTGCACCGTACATACTTTCAATTATTTTTATATCCGTGCCAGACTTGTTGTGCTCGTATATTAAGAACCTTGTGTAAATCAGTTTTTCATTTTTGGCAAACCCTGGTTCTCTAAAAGTAGTTTCAAATTGATCATTTTAAATTTTC
The DNA here is from genome assembly GCA_030789695.1 of Scilla litardierei. Classification (NCBI taxonomy): domain Eukaryota; kingdom Viridiplantae; phylum Streptophyta; class Magnoliopsida; order Asparagales; family Asparagaceae; genus Scilla; species Scilla litardierei. Next base: position 19,319 of record JAULAV010001336.1, on the reverse strand, counting down.
CATAGCCTAAAGTTTTGAAAGCATTTAACATGAGTTTAAATTCTTCCGTTACTTGATTTCATTCTTAACATTCCAAAACTTTTTGACAACATTATATTAAATTACTGACGTATAAATTTTCTAAACCACGTCCTTAATATTCGTGTCAATGATTTTACTTCCTTTTATAATGATTTTTTAAAACCAATAGACCATTTCTCTTATTATGAACTAGTCATAACCCGTGCCCGTAGGGCACGGTTCATTTATGATATTTACCCTCCTCAAAATCTTAGATCCCCAAAATTTAGCTCATCCCAAGAATTTTCGTTCCTCCCAAAATTTAGTACCATCAAATTTAGTTTCGCTCTAAAATTTGGTACCTTTCAAAAATCACGGGAAACCATTGCAAGTTGGCTATGTATGAAAGGTTCTGTAAATTTCAACTTCCCTTAGGCATGCGACATTAAAACTATATTTCCTTCAAAATTTCAACTTCATTCAAAATATTCTTCCTAAAACCACGAAGAAGGTTGTATCCCAAAAATTTCAACTTCATCCCAAATACGCTCTTTGCATATAAAGTAACAGCAAGAAGCCCACATTTTCCCTCAAGTGCAGACCTAAGGGTAGAGATGGAGATGGAGTTGTAGAGGCTCTTAAGTTTTGTGTGGGAAGGAGAGAGATAGTTTAATCATTTCGGTTTTCAAATGAGTAATGAGATGATCCCAAATTTCAACAAATAGTTTTCAAAGTTTCAAATTTCAAATTCAATTTTTCCTCCAAAACTTTCTCTAACCCACTATCATATCCTAGTCAACATCCTAGTCATTAAACCAAAATATGACTCGGACAAACCCAGCCACGTAGAACAACGATTCAAAAAAGGTCCTCAAATGTATAATAGATATAACCCGACATCTAATGAATTTATAAAGATTTGAGCAAAATGATAACTTGCGATTGGAATGTGTAATCCTATTCTGCAAAAGTCCATTTGATGTTCTCGAAGTTAACGTCATCATGGCATCTATACATAGGTAGGAGAAGCGTGTTTTGATTGTCAAGGCGGTAGAATGGCATAGTTCCATCACAGATACAAACAGACCAACTCATATCAATACCAACAAAGATTTCAGACACTGATTTATTGTTGCCCGTTTACTTTACTGTACAAAACTATATCTCAGAAAAGTTACACGACAGATCCAATTTTAAACTGATAAACTAAGATTATGAAATGTCATTAGCAATTGCTTGGTACTTGGATTACTGGAGAATAACATCCATTTGTATAAAAAACCTGTGTCTGGTCAGCAGAGCGAAAAAAATTGAGCACTAAGATCCAGCAAAATAAACATCAAAATGACATGTAGAAAAAATTAATAGCACAATTAGGCACTAAAATTTACACCAAAATGATGACAAAAAATCCAAGATCTCTGCAAAGTCCCTGGTGTTGAAGTTCTGTTGCTAGCCAGAAGCGTAGACAGTCTGTCTTCCGATTTGCTGGGAGAGAACGAAGATGAAGTGGTGGATCCCTAGTGATGGTCGAGGGTTCTCATAGCACATCACCTCTTGCTTTGAGTGTAATTCATAGGGTAGGTTTCATTTCAAAAAAACCTATTGACCCATTTCAGTACCAGAAATCTTATAGGATGTTGTATATGTGGTTCCTAGAATATCAGTGACCAACTTGTAGTGCAAAGTTCTACAAAGAGAATCTTACCGTCCAAGGTGTGAAGCCCAGTGTAGAGCTGTCCAGCCAGAAGCATCCCAAAAATCCAAGGAAATTCCTGAAAATGAAATTAGACGAACACCCCATGTATAATCTAGAATGGTACACAGTTGAATGACTCATAGACCTTCACTGTCAAGGGGAGTTATCTTATACCCTTCAGCAAAGTATTTATCACACCTAGTTCCCTCTAGTTCTACGACAAAGAGCAGGTAAAAGATTTTTTGTAGCTATATATAAGAAGACATAAAGATCAACATGGTTAGCAACAAAATCAAAATAGATCTGTAATACACAAACATATCTTCATGAAACCATTCAACACTTACTAAACTAATTTAGTGCCCACTAAACTAATCTCATTTTTCTTAAAGTCCGAAGCCAATGAAGATCAACATGATTAGCTAGAAAATAAAAATAGATCAGTATTACACAAACAAACATACCAGCATTCAACACTTATTAAACTAATTTAGTGACCATTAAACTAATCTAATTTTTCTTGAAGTCTAAAACCAATGAGGATCAGCTCCTCTCTTCCTACTCCCCAATGCACATCTTCCTTCTTCATTTCCCTGCATTTCTTTTTGATGTGATCATCATTATCACTATCAACCTCATCACGTCATTGCGAATTCCATGCCACCTTCAATCTAAGGCGACTCTAGCTCCAACACTAAAAGAATATCATCATCCTTTAGCCTGCTTATGTTGCCATCTCACAATGGTTGCCTTGATACAACTCCCTATTGTTTGTTAGTTATTATTAGTATCAGGTCTAAACATATCTTAGCTTACATAACCTGCAAGTTGAGGTCAGACTGACAACACGTGATACTACTTTATCAATTCTATGGCAGGGCTACCTCAACTTAGTCTTGCTCAGGAGCCTACCCATTTATGCTGGGAGACGGCATGGATGCTATGATGATACTTCATATTTGCATTCATGCAATGGTGGCTTGTAAATGACATTTTGGTGTATGCTTTACCTGTGAAGTAGACAGATTTGCAGAGACTTTCATGAATATTTGATCATTGTTCTCAAGAAATTGTCCAGTGAGACCACCAATTTCTGTAGAAAAAAACCAAGAAAGTACAAATTAACTACTCCGAATATGACTGAAACGCTAGAACTTATTCTTTCAATACCAAGTTAAATAGACAGTAGCTTTATTGAGAACTTGATTAAAACTCCATACAAATCATTTCAACTGCATATACAAATCATTGAGAACTTATTCTTTCAATACCATGTTGGTACCCATGATATATTCAAAAAAGAGCTCAGATCATTGCAAATGTGGAAAGATGAAAGGCCTGGCCAAGATATATGCAAGAAGCTTGTTGGGTTCATAGTGAAAGTATCCAGTGACCTGATCTCTTTTAATGATGCAGGCTTCAATCCATTTCATTCAATCTCCACTTCCAAAGTTCTAAGCTTAATGAAGAATAAACAACTAAACTGATGATAATAACAACTAAATACATTATCACTAAGAACGTAGATATGTGCTTTGAAAATTTTGGGTAACACTTCTGCAAATATCACTAAGAATAAACATACCAATTTTGATGATAAAATTTCGCTTAGTTGTTTATTCTGCAAGTCAATTAAATACTTCTGCAAAATTATCACTAAGAATAAACATACCAATTTCCAAAAAATAATTGAGAACATGCTAGACTATTATTCATAATGTTGACTGTTTATGAGGATTTATGGTTTTGAATTTTAGATCTGTGGCATAGATGAAGCTATGCTTGATCATCTGGTGCTTGTTACTCTGGTGCATGTTACTAAAATGACTAAACATATTAGTGTAAGAGCATCTGTTGGGTCTACAACATCCGAGCTTAGCCAATTTTGGCCGGTTTTTATCTGGCTGTTAAGAGTAAGTATTACTTCAATATTACAGAATTTGTGAAGCTACTGTTTGCAAATGTTTGCATATCCAAATGTTAGCAAAATAACAACCAATTAAATCATGTTGAATATAACAAAAAAATTCTGTTGGGTATATTTGCTAAATATGCCCCCAGATTTAGTCATATCCATCTTTTGCTCATGTTCTCTTTGAATAGAACATGACTTTCTAGTAAAGAAACCAAATCTTAAAATAAAATATAGGGCTTGGACTAAATTTCTGAAATCAGATAATTGAAAAAATGCTAAAAAATGTTTCCAAACCTTCAGATATTTGGCAAGCAAGAAATCCACAACTTCAGATAAGTAAGATTACAGAAATAGGCGAGAAGATTTAACTATTTCAGACCTTCTGAAAAAATTGATCTTGCTGTCAGATATGCGAGAAATCCTAGTGCTGCGGGAAAAAATGATGTTAAACACCTTCAGACCTTGCTGCAAGTAAACAACTTCAGACCTTGCTGACCGTAAACACCTTCAGAAATAGGCGAGAAATCCTAGATCAGGCCTTCGGATTTTGCTGCAAACCTTTAAAAACCATCAACACATTCAGATCTTAAATGAAATCGGCAAGCAAGAACACGTAGTAAGAATACAGAGCTTCGGAGCAAGAACATGTAAGCAATCGACAAGCAAGAACACACAGAGCTTTGAAGCAAGAACACGTACCTTCAGATCTTCACACCTTCATATCTTCACCTTGCAAGAAATCGGCAAGCAAGAACACAGAGCTGCTTTGGGGAAGAGCTACTTTTGGTGAGAAGACACAAAGCTGCTTTGGGGGAACGATTTTGGAGGAAGAGGCGCCTTGCACGAAGAATTGATGCTTTGAGGAATGATTTTTGGGGAAGAGGTGCCTTGCGAGAAGAATTGATGCGGGAAGCTCTCCCCCAGAAAATGCCTCTTGCTCTCCCCAAAAAGCCGAGTGTTGGGAAGCTCTCCCCCAGAAAATGCCTCTTGCTCTCCCCAAAAAGTCGGTTGCTCCATCCGAGGCAAAATGATTTAAGTCTGTTGTTCTATCCAAAAAGTACGTGTTAAAAAATCTTGGTGCTATCAAATGGGACCCACAAATACAAAATCTTTATCTCAAATCCTCATCTAAACCGTTCATTCGCCAAGATTAAATCCTGACCGTCTTTTATCAACCAGTTTGTCCTAGTCAGCTTGTCCTAGTCAGCCCTAGGATTCAAAAATCGCTGTCAAATGTATAATAGATATTCGACTCAAACTTATTTTGAACAACTCGTTTTATCGATCTCCAAATATTTCTTTCCAGACAAGGATTTCAACTTTTGAAGTACGACAGTTTTCAATTTCTCGTATGTTAGCTTATGTTACTTATACTATTCTCCCTCCTATATAAGTGTAACTACATCTCCCTTTTTCCCTCAACCTAAACATCACCAGTGAGTCAATGTTTCGTCTAACCAAGCTGTCCCCTTGTATTCATCCTATCTGAACTCGTGCTTATCGATCCTTCCCTCGTCACGCTTTCGACCTCGACCTCCCTCTATTGCTTAGGCTTTAGTGCTCGTCAATGACTGTGTCAACTCTAAGTTGTTAGTAGGCCCTTGGACCTTGTGAGGTAGTCGTTGTGCATGTACCTGAGTTACGTACGTGAGCTTGAATGAGTTTGCCCCCATAGTATATTGATGCTTGCCTATTATGTGATATATTTTTTTTTGAAAGGTAAGTGTGAGATTTTATTCCTGATTGTACACATATACAAAGTCTTTGCATGTCTGGGGGAACTCAGTAGAGGAAGGATAGGGCACAGGCGCCGTCACTCCCAACTAAGAGGCCCCCCAACCAAGCTCGGACCAAAGTTTACAAAAGTTCAACAAAAAACGAGAAACAACTAGCCATTATCCTTGAAACCCCAATTCCCTGCAGCCTCGCAATCATCTTCAGAAGAGGGTTCTTGGTCATATAACGCCACCCGGATGTCTGCCGCAATCTCCTCAAACAGCATTGTCTTACATCTTTTTTCATTATCAAATAATCTTCTATTTCTTTCCCTCCAGATGTGCCAAGTCATGGATGATAGGCAAGTTTTCGCCAACAAACTAAGGAAACCCTTCCCTCCATAAGTCGAAAGAATAGACTTCCCAACCTCTGAGAGCGTTGGAAGCATAGGAACTGGAAGCTTTAGCTTTAGCAGAGCCCTGCATAAAATGTAATTAGAGTAGCTACAACTGAAGAATAGGTGATCAACATTCTCTTCAATATTTCCTTCACACAATAAGCAAGTGGCTGAAGCATATCCAATGGCAGAACTTGTCCTTGGTAAGTAATTTATCCTTAAAAGCTCTCAAGGTGGTAAGCGTCATTTTAGGAATAGAATGAGGAAACCAAATCAGTTTTTGATAAGAAAAAGGAGTGGCTTTCTTGCGGGTTACCTCCCAGGCTTGTTTGAAGTTGAAGTTTTCGCTCGGTATCCACGACCAGCCGTCCATACCTGGCCGCAAAACACAGTTCTGCAGTAGATGCCGGCATTGGTCAAGCGCCGGATCTGCGTACCACCCTCGCACTCCCCAGTAATCCGCAACAGTCCGGTTCATCTCCCCCGAGGCACGATAAACTGATCCGCAAGGGGCCTATCAGATATCCACAAATCCCGCCAGAAAAGTGTTCCCCTACCATCTCTAACGTCCCTCTTGATCAGCTTCATGGAGACCGACCTGCAATTGAGAAGCCTCCTCCAAGTTCCGGACTGCCCATACACCCTATTTGCCGCATAGAAGCCCACAGGGCTGCCATATTTCTCCCGCATATGGGATGTCCAAATGCTTTCAGTTTTCAAATACCGCCATAATAGCTTAACTCCTGCCACTACATTCAGCTCCTCCAGCAATCTAATACCCACACCCCCTTCAGCTTTCGGTTTGCAAATATCTTCCCAAGCCCAACATTTAGAATTTCCGAGAATAAACCGCCTACAGGTCGAAGTGATAACTCTAAGGACGCTAGCAGGGATATGGAAGACTTGCATCCAAAATGATACCATACCGTAAATAACAGATCTCACCAGCTCGATACGTCCAGCAATAGATAGGGCACTTGAGGTCCATCCACTCATTTTCTTCTTGCACTTATCTATCAACTTTTTATAGTTAGCAGAAGTTGGATATTTCAAAGATAGAGGTAGACCCAGATATGTAGTGATTGTGGTAGCAATTTTGATACCCAGTAAATCCACAAGCTCGTCTCTGTGCTTTGCTCCTTTGCTAAATAACCCAGCACTCTTGTCCCAGTTTACCTGCAACCCCGTATATGTGCTAAATTCAAGGCGCAGTGTTTTGATTCCCAGAAAGGAGGCTTTATTGGCCCGGCAGAAAAGTAGGAGATCATCCGCAAAAAGTAAGTGAGAAATAGCACCAGCTCTCCTCATGGGGTGGATTTTTTGAGATACGATGGCTCTTTCAACCAGGATAGAAAAGCATTCCATAACCAAGACAAATAGGTAGGGGGGAGAGAGGATCACCTTGGCGGAGCCCCCTGTTGCTGCCAAAATATCCATATGGAGACCCATTTATCATTACAGAGAATGTGGGAGTACTAATACATTCTTTGATCCAGGAAATAAACGTGCATGGGAACCCATGTTGCTTCATGAAGTAGTAGATAAATTCGCGGTTTACACTGTCAAACGCCTTGCGCAGATCTAACTTCAAGCAAGCTCTCCCCCCCATAGGGTTTCTGAAATCTTTAATCTGTTCATGGGCAATTAGTGTGCAGTCTGAGAGAAGCCGACCCTTCAAAAAAGCCGCCTGATTTGGTGATATTAGTTCATGCACCACAGTTTTTATCCTGTTGCATAAAATTTTACTGATAAACTTATAAAGGACATTACAACAGGAAATAGGCCTATAGTCACCCAATCCTGTGGCATTAGAGTTCTTTGGCACCAACGTCAGGAAAGTGTGGTTAACTTGCTTTAGGAGGGACCCAGATATGAAGAAGGACTTAATAGCAGCAGTTACCTCATTGCATATAAGCGCCCAGTTTTGTTGGAAAAAGAAGCCATTAAATCCGTCAGGCCCTGGCGCCTTGTCTGCGCCAATCTCGAATACCGCACTCTTTATCTCCTCAGTGGAGACCCTTCTGGTCAACCAGGATGCAGATTCTGAGGTTAAAATCCGTTTCGGAATAAGCTTCTTGAAGGATGTTTCATAATTCTTTTGGTTGTATAGATCCTTAAAGAACAAAGGGGCTTCTACCTTCAGAACATCATCCACCCGGTTTTGCATGCCAGAAACATCCACAAGGTGACGCAAACTATTGCGATTATTCCTAGCCTTCATAGCATTAAAGAAGAACTTAGTATTTCTATCACCAAGGCTAAGCCAGTCCTGTCTGCTTTTTTGTCTGAACATATTCTCCTCCAGCTTCAGAGCAGTGGCCAATTCTTTTATCAAATCAGCTTCCTTTTGTTGCAGAGAGATATCTGTATGTATAGCCGAGTTTTCCCTGACCTCAGCAAGCTCGGCCCTTAACATAGCCACTTTCTTGTCTGCCCGAATTGAAATTGCCCAACCTTTAAGTGCAAATTTGAGGTCCCGGAGTTTATGTACAAGACTGAACATAGGCGACCCCTCTTTCGCTCCCGCCCAACAAGTAGAGAGGAGATCTTTGAACCCTGGGTTGAAGTACCAGTAGTTAAAAAATTTGAACGGTTTAGGGGCAGGGGGTACCTCATCGTGAAGATATACCGCCATGGGGGCATGATCACTTGTTAACGCCTCCAAGTAAGACCAGATGTGAAGCTGGTAGAGTATTAGTCCAATCCGCATTCCCGAAGACTCTATCAAGTCTCGCACTAATGCGCTCATCCCCCACACGATGATTACACCAACTGAATGCATTTCCAGAACTTTTCAATTCTCGCAGCAGGCAATTACTAACACAGTCATTAAAATCCCTGACCACGCTCTCATCAAGCCTCCTTCCGCCGATCTTGTCACACGTATACAACACACTATTAAAATCACCCCCCACCATCCAAGGGACACCATTCATTATTTGTGAATCACCATTCAGGCTTTGCCACAGATCTCTTCTCTCCCCCAAGGAGTTGCGGCCATAAACTCCAGTTATTGCACACTTGAATCCGCCATTATTTGTACACTTGACCGTAATATGCTGGGCAGAGGAAGAAAATGGCTCCACTTGCCAAAGGGAAGAGTTGAAGGCCATGATAATGCGGCCTCCTGTGGCCAAATCAAAGTTGTGGAAGGAAACCCAGTTTTTCGGAATTACAAACTTCTCCGCCTTAGCAAAAGTGCCCAGCTTCGTTTCCAGCAGAATCATAGCCGATGGATTAATTTTATATAAAATATACCTCAAATCTCTCCTCCGCAAAGTATTATTAAGGCCCCTGGTATTCCAAATTAGGACAGTCATTAATCAACCGTGGGTTTCCTTCCAAGTCCGCTCTCCTGTAAGCGAACACTCTTCCTGGAGCTTGGTAAAGGGCCAGCTTCTGTCTTTTTTTTGTAGTCTTAGTCACCGCCAGGTTCTGCATCTGGACTTCCATCTCCCTATCCCACTCAGGATTATCCCTAGCAATTTCAGATGGCACCCTATCAATTTCAGAGGAATTGGGGTCTTCAATAAGAGATGGCAGTAACCTTGGTTGCGTGCAGGGTTGTGTCCCTACTGGCTGACCCACAGTTCCCATGGAAGAAGCAAGGCCAGCAGTACCATCCAAGCAAGAACTCAGCATTTCAGTTGCCACAGCCTGAACATGCTCCAAGTCACTGTTGCTGTTATCATTCACAGAAATCAACCTTGCGCCGGTTGCCTCACAACCTGCAAACCAAGGACCATCAGTAGTTACAGCAAGCTCAGGAGAAGCATCCCCATGTGACCCACATTCAGCCAAGCAGTCCTCTACCAGCGCCAGGGGGTTTGCCACTTTTTGACCAATAGGCAGGGGTCCCAGACTCGCTAGGGGGGCAGCATCACCTGGGCCGGAGATCCTGGAAGATTGAACATCTTCAAGGGGAGAATGAGTCTCCAATATTGCGGATTCACCAACAGCAGGCTTCACAGACAGGTTGTCCTTGCTAGACACTACCATGGCCGAAGTAACACCCGTATCCACCCCCACAGCCTCATCAAAAGCTCCCACTTCTGAATGAACAGCAGTTGTGATGTTGGCATTTAGTGGGCCCGTATTTGCTACGTCGCCAATATCCTGGATTGAAGGGGGCTCTGTTGCATCGGGGCATTGACTGGCACAATGCCCAAAAGAAACACACTTCGCACATCGGGGGGGTTCTCCTTCTATTTTTACTCCGATGGATAACATAGGTCCCTCCTCAGTGCCAACCAAAACTTCTTTTGGGATAGTCTTAGCAGCATGGACTTCCACCAGGCATCTTGCATAGGACAGTCTTTCCTTCTTGGCGGTGAGTTTGTCTAGGCAAATTGGCGTACCAATAACAGATGCAATGCAGTTGAGAATTTCTAGGGTCCACATACCTAATGGCACCCCCTGTAGCTGGACCCAGACAGGGACAGTAGATAAGATATCTCTTTCGAGCTTTAGAGCCGAGCTCCATCTTTGCAGAATGACCAGTCTACCATCAAACATCCATGGGCCCCCATGTAGAATCCTATCACAGTCCTCCTCATTCTCAAACTTGAAACAGAAGAACCCGTTTTCTCGAGAATAGATTTTCAACCCCTTCTTGACATGCCAAAGCCTATCAACCCAGGCGCAGATCTGCCCGTAAAAAGGAACATCACCCATCACATACCCGACGAGGGTGGATTTCCACTGTGCAGCCCCTCTTTCCAAGGCTGACTTTGCCACCACAGCCATTACCGTGCCATCATCATTTGTGTGAGGGGCAACATAGGACATACCAATATCCAGGTCATAGCTTCTAATGTTAGAGCAGACATCAGCCCATGAATGCTTGATACCCGAAGTATTGAGCTTAAAATCAACCAGAGGCCTCTTAGGCATTTTATCAAGCACCACAGGGGCACCACCTGCTACCTTTTTCCGCATTAGCAAAGGATTGGGCATCTTACCTCTGAAATCCTGCCTTCCATTCATCCTCCAAGACCCAGGGCCTCTTCGTGCCCAAGGAGTGTTCCCGCTGCCGCCCAATCGCACATCGCCGCTTCCTTTGTTCCGGCGCCGGGTGACCTTCTCCCAGCCATCCACCCCGACATCGGACGCCCCCGCTGCCGCTTGATCGATCGGAGTAGCAGCCCTAGACCTCGCCGTTGTTTCATGTTTCTCGTCACCAGGATCACCATCTTCGCCCGAGGACGCAAGAGGAGCCGCCGTCATTTTTTCTTATATATATATATATATATGTGATATATATATATATATATATATATATATATATATATATGTGATATATATATATATATATGTATATATATATACACTCGGAGTTATTCGTAATATTATGAAGTTGTTTGTGTGTTAGAATTTATAGATTTGTGAGTGGTTAGCTATACTATACTAGGGATGCCTGTGTATATAAGAGTTAGCGTTGAAATATCTAAGTTGTGTATGTAGTAAGAGATACTTGTAATGGTTGAAATAAAATGATTGGTAAAGCTATATGTATGTTAGGAGTGATAATAATAAGTGTATGTATGGTTAAGGGAGTAGGCCTACTATATGACCTGTATGTTAGTACGTGTGAGTATGTGCTCGTACGTGGATATGAAATGTGCTTATATGTAAGTAGTTATGTTTTGTTGCCTGAGTACATAGGTGATATGCATATGGTAGCAGAATTATAATTTTGATTGGTATTCCTTGCTCTTATGGGATGTTGTATGCGTGTATACCGTGAGGTATACACAACTATTGCACATCTTAACTATGTATGTATAGGCGTTGGTATACTAATTATAGGTAGTAGGCTATGGTGTGAATATATATATGTTACATGTGTGCGACTATACGATGAATGCGTATGTATTAAGGAGTGTATTATAATTATACGTGTGCTGATGTCTGTATTATTATTATGGTATATAGAGTGATTGAACTATGAGTATTACCTGACTAAATATTAAGTGTGATTGACTTAAGGTATGTGTATGGTTGTATTGGTAGGCGTATAAATATTGGAGTGGTATTGGTATAGGTATGAATGCCGTGTTACGTATATAGAATATTCTGATATGTGTATTGAGTCTCACTCAAGCTTGAGTGAGTATACTCTAAGTATATTGAATGTATGTTTGTAGTTTGAATATAGAAATGTTTGATGTATGTATAGTGATAGAAGTGTTTGTGACTGGTTGTGTTACACACATGATTGTGGGTCGCTATACCAGTATATAGTTATAGGTGTTGGTCTTGAGGTATAGCTATTTACTAAGACTTGCCTGTGTGAACGTATGTGTACTAGCTAAACTAGGTGTGTAGATGTACTGGATATATGATGGTATGATTGGTGTATGTAAATGAAATGTTAGCGTGTATGGGTGTGCACCATGCACGGGTAAGTATGTGCTTAAGTTATAGTTATTGGTGACTATGGTATATGTGACATGTCGTAAATATAGTTATATGACCGAATGTGATGCGAATATACGGTGAAATTATTGCATGCATTTGTATGACTATATAATGAGTGAAATATGGTAGTAGTGAATATATTAGATATAGTAAAATTTGACTTAATAATGGTATGGTGTGACTGCATGAGTTGATGCGTTGGATGTATACTAGGAAATATTAGAGGGTAGTATACCCTTGATGTTTGTGCATAGGTAGCTATCTATATGTAGAGCAATGATTGTATTGGCTAAGTGTGAGACTATCCTTATGTGAGTATCTGAACTATTGTTTTGTACTAGGTAAGTAGTAGTTATATAAGGGATGTATGTTTATATATATATGATTGAAATACATGTATGAATTTGACTGACTATAATAGGTATAAGTGTATAACGTACGTTAATATATATATACGTGTTGGTAGTGTTAATGTTTGACTACCTAGTGCATATATAAGCACTCGTAATGACTATACCTGGTTTGAATTATAATGTGACATGATTGGGGTAGTTACTAGAGCGACTAGCTATATTAGAAAGTCCGAGGACGGACTTTATTCTAAGGTGGGGAGAATGTAACGACCACTTTTCGTTGTACGTTGGTCGTGCACGTGCTTTTGGCCGTGCACGTGTTTATTTTAGACTTTATTTGTTTGTGAACACTTTTGTGTGATATGCCGTTGTGAACTTCTCTAAGAGTATTAAATAATGGCACTATCTTGGAACGACATTTCTCGAGTCGATTTCCCACAATTTAATCTTACTCGATGAGACGTGACGATTTGCACTTTTGACGGAAGACGTTTCTATTTTTAGTTTCGTCGTCCGACGTTGAAATTGAGATCCGTCTTCTTAGTTAGCTCACTTTCGTCATCACGATCACCCCGATATTTATTTTATAATTTTTGGAGTTCATTTGACCACTTTTATATTTTTAACAAGGTTTAAAATATTTTTAATAATTACGTTTTAAATTAATTTCGGCCAAAGAAAATTTATTTAGTTTAAAACGTTTTAAATAATTTTTGAGCCAATTTCCAGCTCATTTGGACCCCACCTAAGCCTTGGGTGAGTTGGAGTTGGTGAGATTTGAATTTTAAATTTTTTTAAACTCCTAATCTCATTAGGATTAGCCCTAGACCTAGTCAACCCATCTACACTATATAAACAACCTCTAGGAAGACCTATTTTCGCAAGAAAATAACCCTAGCCGCTTCCAAAACTCAAATTTGACGTTGCGACGAATCGTCGCAACGTTGCGACGAGCTTTCCCCGCACCGACCGAAGAAACGAGGCCAAAATCCCCGCTCTGATTGCTGGCCGCCCCGCACCCAGCTTGGCTCGCACCGCACCGCTCCGTTCTTCCACACCGACCGAGAGGAGCTCTCGGTCAGACCGAGAGCTCAAGCCCGCACCCCGCTCCGCACAGCCGTCCGCACCAAGCCCGCTCCGCACCCCGCCTTCCTCCGTGCCTGACCGAAGCCCCCGCCCGCTCACGCCCGCATCACCGCGCGTTGCAACGTTGCAACGTTGCAACCCCGCATCCAAGGCGCCCGACCGGTGCTGTCCCCCGCACCGACCGACAGATCTCTCCGCACCAAGGCCCGCACCGACCCCAAGCACTGCACAGCCCAGCCCCTAGTGCCCGACCGATGGAATTTCCCGCATCGGCTGTGTACGACCGAGGGCCATTCGTCGCAACCCCGCATCCGTCGCACCACTTGCCACCGTGGGCCCCCCAAGTTCTTCAGAGGTATTGTGGGTCCCCCAAAGGTCCCTAGGACTACTGTGGGCCCCACCTAGGTGCTTTCTCTCAGACGACTCGCCGCGTATGACGTTGCGACACGTCGTAGCCCGTCGTCACACGTGCTAGCTTGGGAATCTGGAACCGTTGCTCAGGTTGATGCTCTGAACTTTTCAGCAATGAATCTATATTGGAATCAGGACTTGGAGCGCGATCTTTTATTCCAACCCCCGGCGTCGCTACCCGACGCCGGTGTAGCTTTCGCGTCGTGTTGAGGTAACGCTTTGCACCCCTAGGACCCCCAACCCAATGCATGCTAATCAAGACTAAAATCAGTATTTTTAAAGTATTTTAAATGTTTTAAATTCGCTAATCAAGATTAATAATATGGACTTTAGGCCGGTGGACTTGTGCACGTAGGATAATTGTGATTTTTGGACTCATTGGACGGTGTGCTCAGACGTCGTACTTGCAGGCAAGTGAAACTTGCCAACTCTTGTGTAGGGCCATGTTTTTAGGCCACTTCCTTGTTCCTAGCGTAAAAGAGACTAGTCAGTGAAATGATAGCTGGCTAGACGCCTACTTGATCTAGTTTGACAACGAAACTAGATCCGTCACCTAATTGATCTAGCTTGACAACGAAGCTAGATCCAACCCTTTAAACTTGTTGTTCATGCATACTAAACTGTCACATTTACCTTCCTTATCTGTACGCACTTTTAACTGCCATGCATTGCATCTTACATGTCATCCAAATTGAATGTTGCATCGTAGCACACGCTACAAAATACTTGTACAATCCGTGTTTCCGTGTCTCCGGCTAGGTGCACCCCTTGGCCATCATGTTAAACACTTCCTTGCTCGTGATCCAGAAGTGAGCATTCCCGGTCGGGGGTAAGGCCCTGGCTCGATACACGTGGAGGGGTAGGGTTGAGCGACCAGCTTAAGAGTTGGCCCGATCAGCCACTCTAGCTGTAAGGCGTGAACTCTGTGCACGAGGTGCTTACTTTACTTGTCTTGTACTAGTGAGTGTTACTTGTATAACTTGTCATCCATGCCATGTTTAAATGCCGTGCTCGTACTTACTTTACTTGTTGCACTCATACTTTAACTGCCATGTCATTGCATTCTTGCTAGAACTGCTAGGTTGCTTTACCTGCTTTCAGTTTCCTTGCACAAGTCTCTTGTAGACTTGCTGACATGTGCCCCTTGCTCTTTTGGGTGTCACATGTTAGACCTTGAGCCAGAGACCATTGATGAGTACGTGATTGTTGCTGACGCTGAGCCTGAGTCCATGTCTGCCAGGAGGAGTTTTGTGGACACCGGTGACCTTTCTTGGTGACCTTGCTGAGCTTTCTTTTGTTTTAGGTTTTGTTGTTAGTTGTCGGTGCGTGGCACCTTTTCTCTGTACGTTGTACTTTTGTTGGCCATGTGTGTGTCTTAGACTCTTTTTCTTTTAGCCTGGTGGCTTTTTCTGTGATGTTGAAACTTATTTTATGGATATTCTGAGATTTCTCTTTTGTCTCATTTCATTATTATTATCTTGTTTCGTTCGCGTTGCAAGGACCTGCAGTTTAAATTTTCTGGACGCTTATCGGACTTGCAGCTTTACAGCTTCAAGTCTGAGCGGACCTTCTCACGCTTCGCCTCCATATTTTTGGGAAGCGGGGCATGACACCATGCCTCATAGAGAGTCTCCTGAGGTCCTTGCTTGAAGGACATGAGAGCACTTCTTATCTTCACCGTCTTGGAGGGCGGGTAAAATTTGTCGACGAAGGCACTCGCCAATTCATCCCAAGTGGTGAAGATTCCTTCAGCCTGCGTCCTCAACTAATATAAGGCCTTGTCCTTGAGTATGAAGGGGAAGAGGCACAGTCTGATAGCATCTATGGAGACGCTCGGCATTTGAAAGGTGGCACTTTTGATAAAAAGAGCTGGATGTGGTAATGAAAAGGGTCTTGCTGCATCAGAACTACCAATCCAGTCTACAACTCGAAATTTTTGTCGGCCGCCAACTCCGGCATAGCTATGGACGAGGTCGTGGAGGAAGTCTTAGGCCGAAGCCTATCTCTAATGGAAATGATCCTCGCCATTCGCGCCGCCAATTCTTTGAGTGTCTCAGGATGGGTCATAAAATTCCCTTCCGTATTGAGTCTCCTCTCCGCTCTGATCCTCCTTAATGTACGTTCGATCTCCGGATCGTATAGTATTTCTTCGGAGTCGACTGTGGATCTCGTGTACATGCAAGGAAAAACAGAGTTTCAAAGAAATAGTTAACACAAAGGAAGGGTAAAATAAAAATAGAAATAATAAAACAAAAAGAAAAATAGCTAGGTAGGTAGAATCAAACACTATCGCCTCCCCGACAACGTCGCCAAAAATTTGGTCGACGCCCCGGATACACACCCGGGGCGGGACTTGCTAGTCTTACCGCAAGCACACGGTGTAGCGGCGAGCGGGTATCGAACACGAGGAGGGCAAACGACGGTGTCTTCTTCAATTCACCTGGCTATATGAACAGTCGAGAAATATTCGCAATAAAGCGGTCACAGTCGTTCAATCGTATAAAGAAAATTTCAAATTAATAAAAACGCCTAGGGATAGGGAATCCCCGCTACAAACCGTATCTCGTCATTGTGATTCGTAGGTTTCACAATTGCTAGACTTGAAATTCAGGTGAACTAGTTGCAACTAAATGTAGAACCAAGCTCACGCTCTCGTGCTATTGTCGGTCTGTAGCAAACCTAGGGTAGGGTCCAATTTCTTGCAAACCCAAACATAGGCAAGCTAGCGTGAAGAACACCATCATCATCCAATCGTATCTCGAGCCCACTCTCGTGCAAACTCGAGCTACGACCTAGGTTGGGATAGTTCCTACCCGTCCACTCTCTTGCAAACGGGTATTGGTATAGAATTACAATCGAAAACCCTAGTTTCGGTCCAATCTCTTGCAAACCGATTCCATAGAAACCCAATTGTAACCCAATTCGAATTTCTAGGGCTTCCTATCGAGTTGGGATCCAATCTCTTGCAAATCCCAATCGGTATGAATCCCTAGCTATTCGTATTAAATCAATCCCAAACTAACCCTAATCAATTCTAGCAAGAATTTCACATATTCATCACAAATTAGAAATAGGGTTCGTAGGGTTCATCCATATGCCCTAAGACGATAGAACTATTCACAATTCATAATGCAAATCATTAAAAATTCAATAATAAAAACAATAGAATTCATTGCAATAGACAATATATCAATAAAAATGAGATTTTTGATAGAAAGAGAGACAAACCAATGAAGTTCCAATAGCATTCAACAAAATAGAACTTTTTATCTCTCTCCAAAGAACTAAATCTAATCTCCTAAAAAGTATTCTAAAAAGGCTGCTAAAAACTCTGAAAAAGCTCTTCAAACTAGGTTAAAAACTGGGGTTAAATACCCCCCAAAATCGCCCAAAAAACTGTGACAAAATTGCCTCTGCGCAGCTTGAAAATCGCACTTTACGCTACAGGCAGCGCGACTCACTCGGCCGAGTGACAAATGTCACTCGGCCGAGTGACAGACCCTGACGGATTTCAGTAACTTCGGACTTTTGGGGGTCGTCTCCTCGGAAGTCACTCGGCCGATGTAATTTCTTCATTCGGCCGAGTCGGAACTCAGGAGCTGACTGACGGATTACAGTAACTTCGGGATTTTTGCTTGCCGTCGTCGAGATGCCACTCAGGCAAGTGGTGTCTCCGTGCTCAGCCGAGTGGTCTGGCGATGCTCGGCCGAGTGCATATTCAATCTGCTGCGTGTCCAATCTGGCCGGCCGAGCGGGCTGTCGATGGTCGGCCGAGTGACTCCTTCACTCGGCCGAGTGGCATGCTGAAAATGCCCAATGTTCGTATTTTTGATTCCTTGTCGCTCCTACGACGTTCTTTCTTCTTTCACTCCTCTCCAATCGCAGAATTCCTCTCAAAAGAGTCACGGGTGACACTCCGGAGTGGGTGCATCTCAGAATCATCCAAATCGCTCCAAATCTCCTGAAATTCGACAAAAACAAGAAATCGTGAAAAACATCGCAATATTGTCGAATAGTCATGAAAAACGCGATACGAGCGATCAAAATGGCATGCAAACATGTAGAAAAAAGGTGTAAAATATGGAGTGATCAGTAGCACAGATGGATGAGGGGCACCTGAGAACCTCAGGAGGCACCCCCAAAAGCATGCCCCCGTGGCGGCAAGTTGACGGGGCAGACCTGCCAGCTGGGTCGGGATCAGCAACGTCCTCCGGGCAACCCAAGACGGCAGCAGAGGAGGAAGACATGAGACAGGGCTCGAAAGGGACTCAGCCTGACGAAAGGGAGGGAAGACGATTGAAAAGGAGTAGACCCTCGCCCAGGGGATGTCGGATCCCCTTTCCATTCGTCACCTCCCCCGATACGACCCTACGAGCGGTAAGGATGAACGCGCAGGGGCATGTGGCAACATCCACAGACTGACGGTGCTTCAAGACCTGTGCCAGAGGAATTCGAACAGGTCGCTTGATGATGGCCTCCATTTAATGAAACAGCCTCGACTGGCGCGCCTGTCAAAATCAGCAAAAGTCACATCGGTCGAACCGAGCCCACTAGATGGGATCGACATGACCGATGGGGGCAATTGATACATCTATTATGGATGAAGTGTAAAAATCTAGAGGCCCAGAGTCAAGCCGAGGACAGAAAGCCTGCTAGCAAGGTTGGGCCCCACTAGGCAAGGCCCACAAAGAAGATGCGGCCCGATCGATTAGGCCCCTGAGAAAATCTCGAGACCGGCCCATGACCCTCCGAAAGAACCACACCCGAGGAGAATAAGGCCTTAACGTCAAATCAAGGGGCCCGGGAGAAGGACACCCCCCCACGGCGCTGGCAGGTGCCATAACGGGGACGAATCTCGAGGGGGCGGATCGCGGCAAACGACATGACGACATGACCAGGGACAAACGCCCCCCTGATGTCGGCATGCGCCATAGAGGGGGACGGCATGGTGACGTGGGCAGGAGGCAATCGCGGTGGATCCACCTATAAAAGGACCAGAGGAATAATGGAGCAGGGGATCGAACCCCAGGTATTCTAACCAAAGGTATTTCATCAACAACCTTGGCTTTTTGTCCATTGAACCTTCCTCATCCCCTTGCTCGTGCCGTGGGTCAGTGCACCGATCTCCACTCAAGTCGTGCCAACCCCCGCCGAGTATCCTTTAGACCCCGATCTGACTTAGGCATCGGATGGGATACGGCCGAAACCAAGGTCCGGCCACCCTGATGAGTTTCTCGTCTGTTCAGGAAAAAGAAGACCGAGGCACCGAGGCAACCACTCGACACTCGTCTAACCAGGAGCCGAGCCCACAGAAACCGAGCC